>JABUQX010092392.1:0-34291 GCA_015478945.1 Trachelipus rathkii | reverse complement strand
AACAATACGTATTTTACGCTTTGATAATAAAAAAAGATTATGAACAGCTATAGAATATCTTTTATTAGCCATGCTCGAGACAGTGCCAAGTTTCGGATATATGGACTAAATGACTTACTTTGAAACGTAAAACGAACTTGAACCAAGACGATCATGTTTTTATGTTTGGATATAATATTATGACAGATTATTTTTAGATTTAACGCACTATCTCTCCTATATGATCACTAATTCTTATAGTCAAAAACATGAAGATGTTTATAATGAATGTTCAGTTCCTACAAAAATTATACAATCTATCATAATTCTTATATTTTATAAGCAAAGAGAAAAAAAGTCACATCCCGAGCTCTCAACCAAACAATAAAGAATTTTATAACCCGGATAAAAAAAAAAAAGACCCCCACTTAACTATTTTTTTGAACTTAGCATTTTTATTATTGAACTTTGAAAATATTTATATTCAAGTTTAAAAATAATAATCCTAATTTGATAATTACCGAACCAAAAATGTTTGAAATGACTGTCTTTAGACTTTTAATTCGACTGATCATTTGAGAATATCAATCAGCTTGATGATTATGATCAGTCTATAATTAAAAGATTAATTGAGCACATTTTTACTATATTATTAGTAAATCATTATAAAGATTATGACACTGAAATTATTGCAAATCAAAAAAAATGGAAGACTAGAGAGAAAATCAGTTTTTGAATTTGTTCTTCGTCCAACAACCCGTATGAGCCGAAATATTTTTATCTGAGTTATGAATCTTGACGATTATTTTTAGACTGTTTATGACTGTATTAAACATATAGTCATATTACTGCCTCTTGTAAACGCAAAGGAAGAGTTCAATTCGAGCAAGCTTTGCACTAAAGAATTTTCTAAAAAAGTAACTTAACCATAAACAAATTGAACTAGAAAATTGCTTAGGCAAATTTTTAAAAAGAATATGAATAAAGGTAATCAGAATTTAATAACGAAAAACACAAGGTTTTACAGTATTTACCTATTTACAGATTATTCAGTTTTAACAAAAAAAAAGAATATGAACACTTGAAATACTTAGAATAATTAAAAAGATATGAGACGGAAAAGAACAGCCTGGTTTGTTAATATTTATTTTATATTTTGATAGGACATGATTTTGTAATCTTATGACGTTTATGACTAGATCATTACATGTAATATTAGGTTTGTATGTTTGGAATTACATGGAATGCTATTTATTCGTTCACGAAGTAATCATAAACTAACCTTTATTCTGAATTTAATATTTTTATTGAAATTTGAAAAATATTTCCTTAAGCAACTTATAGAAACATAGACTACCACTCATAAAACACAAATGTATGTATTGGACTGTCCTTTGACTTTTTTCTTTTATATTTAAAAATATTAAAAAAGATTCAATTGAAGACTCCAAATTTCACAATTAAAGTTCATTTAGCTTTTTTTAATATATTAAGTATTAATTAGGAAATTCAAACAATTAGTAAAATATTTACAATTAAAAGATATAGAAGACGTTAAAAGAAAAAAACTATAGTTTTGTTATATTTTTATTATAATTTATGGATATTGAATGTTCAGAATGAATTTAATGTTTATGACTGTAAAGGCATATGTGTTTGATAGCTTCTCTGTTAAGCAAGGACAATTTTTTCCACTCGAGACTGACCACAAAATAATTTTTTTCTTACAAAAACTTAACTTACTCTTAACTTGTTGAACGTAGAGAATTTTTTGAACTCTTTTTGAACAATTATTTATCAATATTTAAAAAAGATATAGCGTGCCAATTCATAAGAAAAACACAAAAATGTTGTATGACTTGTCCTTAATTTTTTTTTATATATAATTTTAGACATAAAAAGTTTATGAAAAACTTAGAATTTATTTTAGCAACTAAAAAATTAATTGACTTGTTATTTTTAATTATTTTAGAAAATTAAAAAAAGATCATATACGGTTATTTTATATTTAGCAATTTTAAAAATATAAACAGATTCATGGAAAAACGTGTAGAATAAAAGAACAAGCTGTGTTTGTTTAAAATTTTTATTTTATAATTTCTGTAGGAGCCTAGTTTTTTAGACTGATTTTGACTGTTTATGACTGTACTACACAGTTTGCAATTACTGTTCTTTGTAAGCAAAGAAAAAGTTCCAAAGCTTGCTTCACTAAAGAAAATTTTCTAAAAACATAACTTAACTTTTTTGAACTATATTTCCTATTTAACATTAAGAAAATATTTATAAAAATATATTTAGCAAATTTAAAAATATAGGCTAAGGAAATATATAAGAAAAAACAACAAAAATGTGAATGAATCTTTTGGACTTATTTTTTACATATTATATTTTAGGAATTAAAAAGATTATAACACTTTCTCTAGACTTCTAGCACCCATTTCTTACAGTCAGAGAATGACCACATTTATATCACCCTATGTTTTGAGGTGTGTATGGGATTTCGATAATATACTGAAAGAACACCGTCCCTTTTAACTTGAGTTCCGAGTTCGCAACGTTGAGATTGTCTACGAGATCATTTTTTACCATGCAGTATTAAACTTCTGATTATATTTTTATGAGACGTAGGAGTTGAACTTGTGATCTACCCTATGTTTTTTCAGGGGTATGCCGAGTTGATCTGGTTCATTACGATGGATCGGATCAGCTTGGGCTTTTGCACCGTGCTTGCGGTTTTGCAGTATGTATTTTTTGTTTTTAAAGGTATTTACTGGTTTAAGAGTATTCTACTTCCAACGGCTCCTGGTGTTAAGGTGCACGTCCGCCGCCACATCTCAAGGGAGGGGGGGGTCTGATCCCCCCCAAAACCCAGGAAAAGGACTTAGAAGTTTAAAGTTTGGGTGAAGTGAATAAAAAGAGATACAATAAATGCAAAATAGAGTAATGGTTTTATGACGTCGAAGCAATAGGAGCGAACTGAGTGAAATGGCCAGACTGGAATTCATGGCTCCAGCTGATATTGAATTTCAATGATGTGTGTTATATTTGTTTCAAAAGAACATAGTTCGATTTTTTTTGAGGTTTCGAACCCTATGATTTTGGAGAGTACCATTATGGGAATCCCCCAGCAGGGAAAAAGAAGCAAAGGAGTGAGGGGAGAAGGAAAAAAAAAAAAAAAGAAGAGAGGAAGAAGGAAAAGAAGGAAGGAAAGAAGAGGGAGAAAGAAGAAGAAGTTAAAGAATTCATATACGGAGACATGGAGCGAGTGAGTTTGCCGTTGGAGCCGAACTGGAATTCTGGCATGCAGAATGATATTTTTTAGTCAATTATTGTTATTGATTACCTGAGCACATGTACTTTCAATAGTATTTCCGAATATTTGGGTTCTTAACCCAAAAATGAGGGTTTGAGCCCCCCTGAAGGGGGAGTCTTCTAATAAAAAGAAGGAAACAAAAAAAACACAGAGGCAGTATGACTGAGAGAGAAAAACAGAGGAAGTTTCGTTAAGTAGAGTCAAATAGGTCATTGGAGGTATGATACCGTTGCAGGGTAGGTGCGTGCGATGTTTAAGTACAATTTATGTTTGCTTTATCACAATAATATATTAATCATGTTAATACTGTTTTTCAATTTGAGAGAATATGCAAAACAGTTTCCAATTTACACTCAAATGTGTCTAGGCGGTTCACGTGAGAGGGGCCCCGAACCCAAAATGGTAGGTTTTACCCTTTGTAATTGAATTTTAAAGGGTATAAGGTTAATACATAACCTAATAGGAACTTATTGCTTGATCAACAACCTATGTTTGCAAAATACTATGTAGCAAGCAATCAGCCCTATATTGTGCACAAATATATGAAAATTAACACAGAGAACTTAAAGTGGCGTTACCTCCTTAAGTAATACCACAATAGAACATTCAAATGATTGCACAAAATATGGAACCTCTTCACATTTTTTACCACCGAGCTTAATATTATCGCTGCAGTTAACTTAACATCACCATTGTCTAATTCCCCGAACTAAAGCACTCAACTAAACATAACCTAGCTAACCTAACCTAACTACTTTTTAAGCACAACATCTCTCTCTCTCGTCTCTCTCTCTCTTCTTACTCTTCTCTCTCTCTCTCCTCTTCTCTCTGCTCTCTCTCTCTTCTCTCTCTCTCCTCTTCTCCCTCATCTCCCTCCACTCTCTACCCTCTCCCTCTCTTCTCTTTCTCTTCTCTATCTCTTTTATTAACATTTATATTAATATTATTCGTATATATATTCTTTAAATATTTTATTACTTAGTTCTTTATTTATTAATATTTTTCATATTCATAAATTTTTCGTCTTAATTTTTTTTTATTTTTATCAATAATATATTATATTTTATAAAAATTTTTTAATGTTTATTAAAATATAATTACTTTTAAATACTTGTATTTATATTTAACAAAAAAAATTTAACAAAATTCTATTATTCACTAATTTAAATAATACAAGGCTAATATGTATAATTTCCAATTACTCCATAATAATGTTCAATAACAATTGATAATATACATGTAATTTCAGAATTTTGAAAGACGGACATAATATTCAGTCTATTTCAAATATAATATAGTTAAATAAGTTGATAAGTTTAATTGATCTTGTACAACCTTCAACTTCATGTATAAATTCACCTCAACTTGACTCTCAGGAACCAAATTCAATTCACTTCCAGAGTCAATAAGAAAGACTCTCTGACGTGTGCTTGTCCAAGTTCAAGAATTCTTCACCAGGAATTTATCACTTATTGTAAAAATCTTAATTCTTATGCATGCAGAATTGTTTATATGAAAACTCTTCAGTAGAGGATATTTTTGTTAAAACTATTATATATTTCCACATATATTTCTTCTATTTTTGCCTTATCTTTTAGTATTTTTGATTTGGATGATAGAGTAATTAGTAGCTAATATTTTCAAGTAAGTAATCTTTATTTTGTTTTTAGCGGAATTTATTTTTTTTTAATTTTTATTTTTTGTTTTTTTTTATAAAAAGTTTCACACCTCATCGGCATAGCCTACTTGTTTCAAGAGGGGAACTTTCAAGGTAGTTTTCTACTAGGATCCGAACTAGGACTCGAGTCCACGTACCTGCATGCGATCCGCTCGCCTTTTAACCGTTATGAGCCCGACGGTAGCGGCAATTTAAATTTTTTTCTCCATGGATATAAATGAACATAATTTCCTAAAAATCATATAGTTCAACTACTGATTCAATAGCGGTTAATTTAATAGCCACGAAAAAAATCAAATTTTGATATTTTCAAAATTTTTAATGAAAAAAGAAAGGTAAATTAGTCTTTTTTTTCAGTTCTGTGTTGTTTTGTCTTTTCAAGTATTTTTTACTATCTAACCCTATTCCTTTCTGCTTACTTCTATATTCCAATTATCTTTACTCTAATGTTTGTAACTGTGCTATTTCACAAAGCATGTAGGTGGTTACTTTAGGACACCCAAATATTCAAGGGTAAAAAATCTTTTTGAAACCAAACAAACAGGGTAAGACTTAGTAGAATACACAATTTTGTACGTATATATTATATTTTGATTATTTTAATAAACTAGCTTATAATCTTTTCCTTTATTTTTTGTGTCTCTGGTTTTCTATACCAACAGTTGCCATTATTATCACAAACCATGGCTCAAAGCTTAAATTTACTTTAAATTTTAAATTTCATTAGAAATCTTTTGATTTTTAAACACTTGTATTGTGGACACTAAATATATGTTGAGCAATATATTATTTCTGTTCTTTCAGTTTAATTACCATATTTGAATATTTGCTTTCTATTTTATTGTAAACATTGTTATTGGGGTAGAACTCTTGCTTAGTACTGATTACTACTTTAATACTTTTAAATGGTCATATGGTATGACGCGAAAACTTTCTTTAACATTTGGTTTTCTGAATACCGGATTCATCGCCAACTCAATATGTGAACTAAATTTCAAACAAGGGGATGGAAAAGCTTGTAGAGCTGCAATAACTGTGAGTAATTAGAAAATTTGTTTTTAAAATTGCTTATATATATGCTATCTTATTAAACATGCTTCCCTTACATATTATGTTTCAGGCAATAATTTATATTCTTGTCGTGAGGATATGGGGAGGGTATTAATCTTTTTAGATTGTGTTAGGGTATGACAATAAAATGTAGAGAATTAACTGATATAGTCAGTAATATAGTCAAATACTTTTCTAATTTGACGGAATAAATCATAATGAAGAACTTGTATATTTTAACAAATTGGAGCTTTCATGGTTGATAGATCTCTCGCACAAATTTGCAACATGGATGGATTCAGTATGTTATTTAGTTTTCTCGTAAGATCTAACCTTATATGAGGTGACTTGTGTGTATATATGTGGTCATGCGTCTTCAGGAAGAGTGAGTGAACTTCTTACTACTTGCTACGGTTTGAGGACGCAATCACCAATATGTTCATTTTTAGTATTTATTGGGCATACCATCCCTTCATAAGCTGCGCATACGTCTCTCCGATTTGTTGTAAAATTTGACAGACATGCATCTCTGACATAGTACCTTTCTGAGAGGAGCGTTGATAGTATATCAGTTGATGGATAGTAAGCCATTTAGTAATCGTTAAAGTGAAGGATCCGTTGGGGTACCTGGAACAACTCCAGAAGAGGACGCGGCCATTCTTGGCCTCTCTGTCGCGACTTTCATTTTGCAGTTTACACCTACTTGAGAAGGTGAGATCAACATAAAAATTAATTTGTTTAATATCCCGCGCTACTTTTTTTAAAAGTCTCAATAGCCACTCCGCGGAGATGTTTTTGGCTCGCTGTACCACATTACTTTTGCTTTTGATAAGGGTTTTATTACTGTAGATAATAGCGACACTCTTAAGCGAATACTGATATATAACACGATTTAAGATGCACTTACAGAATTTTTATTAGAATTCCGAGAGAAAGTTGGCAATTCATTATAGTCTCGAGTATACTGCTGTACGATTACAGAATATTGAAATAGCATAAAGTTTAACCTAAGGTTGTGGAGATGATACTTCAGACACACATGAACACAAATTACCTTCCCTGTTCAGTCTAAATTCACGTTAGTCTAGCGAATCAGTGTTTAAAAGCACTGCGATATACATCATTCTTATCTTCGAATGAGACAGAGCTTATGCTTAGCTCATTGTTGTTTCTCATACGTTCCGATAAGACAACATTCTACGATTTTAAAGAACGTTTCGTGCCAGACGACCGCCAGGATGGCTAGCTCTCTGGAGAGAGGAATTTCAAATGCCATGACATTATTTATTTAGCGTTGATTACAAAATTAAGCTAATGAATCAGGTGTGGAATGATGTTTTCGGTGTACCCTTGTATCATGCTAAAGTCTCTCTCTAAGTTACCCTCTTTTTGAAATGTTATATGATATGTTAGAGAAATTAAATTTATGATAACCGTCTTTGTCAAATAGGTCCGTTAAGTATATAGGTTCTGATACTATTAGTACTCCTACAGAATCATAGTGTCAGTAGTAAATCTATATAGTATATTATAATTTAATTAATGAGGTTTGATAAACGATATAGATAAACTGTCTAACATTGATATTATTCTCTTTCGAAGAAGAGTCTGTGACATTCACATTGACTCAACTTCAAAGGACCTCACCGGATATGGACGATCTCGTAAAAGCTCCAGTGAGTACTGGAATTCGTATTCGTGTTTTGTGACTTTAAGTAATCTAACAGATATTAAGTATGATGATTAGTGGAGCCTATCTGCCTAAAATACTGCACAGCAATAATCAGTTTCGATCGAATATGAGTGGTACTATCTATAAAGACCGTAGAAATGATTTGCTCCACCGCCTAACGATTTGAGGCGACTATAGTTACAAAAAAAAGAACAATGTTTGAACAGGTTCAGGCGCTAGTGACAAAGTTGTTTTAAGGTTTAATATCGGCTGCATATGTTAAGTGGTCATCTAGGATGCAGCTCTAGAATACTTCGACCTGTGACTAGTGACTGAACATAGATTACCTTTTCATCAAAAAATTGTCATATAGTTTATCGATAAATCTTAGTATAAGCCCCAAAGGAAATATTCTTCTTTAAACGGGATTCCCTCTTCATTGAAACGTTACGTTGTGACTGGATAATAATTCCGATGGGAAAATATGTGAGCTTGGACTGTTAGCCTCTCTCTTTGTTAGAAATATGAAATATTTTCTTCGCATAGGTATTAATTTATAATCCAGTTCTCGAGAGATAATGGCAGACTCGCACCGCGCTACATAAATTATTATCGCTGAGGAGTCATCAACATAGACGAGAACAAAATTGACTCCGCATATCACTCACTTCTAGATCAAACAATGTCATTATATTCAGAAGCTTATAGGATGCTTTACCTTTGTAAAACAATACTAGAAAAGAAAAAGAAATGGAGAAAAGAAGTAAAAGTAACATGACGAAATATTTTTCACCTGAACATTGTGAATCGGTATTTGTTTGACATAAGAGCACATCATTTATATTTAGCGATACTATAAATGAGATATAAGTAATAATATAGAAAAGAAAAAATGAAGAGATATAATGCATATAAAGGAAAGAGAGATACATAACATCACAAGTTATGTAGTAAAAGAAAAAAAACTTTGGGAAGACATGCGTGCGAGTTTTCAAGTCAATAAGAAAAGACCACCATGCACACTCCCAGTCATTAAGGATCTCGCATATTCAATAGTTTCTAGTTTAACACAGGGAGATCAGCGAAATCTGTTACGTTGTAGAGAAGTATTTCTGTCAAATTTTTGACACTTGATAAAATTTTTGACACTAAAAGCCAAACTGAAGCGTTTTGTTTTTGAGAAAAGCTTCTATTTGTCGCGATCTAAGATATTCGTAACAAGGATGACTTAGCGACACAAGCGAATACTCGGCCCTGTATAGCTATTTCAGAATGATTCATTGATCTCTCATAAGTAATTAGTGCGCAGTGAGTATGTTCGCTTGATAATTTTTGATGCTTATTTTACCTTACTATCTCTTCTAGACTCTTAATATTTCCCCTAAGCATCTTTTCTGTTGATTCTTTTGTTCCGAGGCGTTTTGTAGCCTTAAGATATTTTACAAATAGATGAGCTGTCCGTACCACACTAATGAAGATGGAATATAACCCTATCGACTACACCATACTTCTGTTATATAAACTCAGCTAATATAAACATTAGAGCATGTCCGTAGTACTTATAGAGAGCGCATGCTCAAGTTTATTACTTCGAGAGATACATGCATGTATAATTCTAAAAACCTTATCATTAGTCTTGGTACCAAGAGCACCGTCTTTGCTACTCGCCAGGTTGCTTGATATTTAATTACTTGCAAGTGTAAAAGACTGAGTTGTATATATGATCTTATCTCCATTTCGCTGATTTAGATAAGTTCATATTGAATCAGTAATAGATTATAATTAGGCTAGTTGCATAAGGTTATTTCTCAATTTTTATGAAGTTTCAGTTAGATATAGCGGTAATAATAAGAACTTCGTAATATGTATAGCTAAGCGAAAATCTATGGGTGATATCCATATTGGTACATTTGCAACGATCAGCCACGGGGGAGCAGTCTGTTTCTTATTCACTAATAAATAACTTTTTACGGGCTCCGAATAGATCAGTGTTACGAATTGTGTGGTGTTAAGATTATTTGTTTCTGTTGGAAGTCAGACGAGATTCTTTCTGGTAACCTTTCCACAGACTTACACCAACGGTGAAATTAGTTTAAGGAAGTTAACCAATTGGTATGCGAATAGCTAGAGATACACAAAAATTTTGTAATTGATGGTACTAGTGTTCTTAGTATCGTAAAATGAGGGAATGGTAGTATCTAATTAAGAAATATTGGAATAATAGCAACAGAACCTGTTTTAAAAAATGATTGTTTATCGAAATATTTTTTACAGCCTACAATCGTAGGACTCCTTTTTGTTATTGTACCTGATAGTATTTCTTCTTTTCTTTCTGTATCTCGTGATTAGCTTTAGTTAGCATTCTTGATGATAATCACAAAAGGTAGGTTGTACGATACGATTACAACACTAGATTATTATTGCGATAATAGTCTAACCAACATAGTTATATAGATGTAAGACCTTTATTAGTAACAAAGCGAAATATAATAATAAAAGCAATTCATCTACAGTCGGAAGTCGGTTATTGAAAGGAGATAAAATGCGATAGCTGTGCCTTGATAAAAAGGAGCCCACTTCCGCTCGGTCATAGCGCTAGCACGCCAGCTGGAGTTTAGGTTTTAACATTGGCTAGGTACCAAGCTCATTTATAAAGCTATATGGTTAAATTATAACGATGCGACGTGAAGTAGAAGTATCAAAACGGACCAGATAAAAGCGATCCATAAAGGGGAGAATATGAGAAACAAAAGAAGAAATAGCATTACAGACAGAAGTGTGTGAGATGTGAGATCCTAGCTTCGAGTAGAGTAAGAGAGGATGCCTGGATGTTAGGAGATCCAGGAGAAAGAGGTTAAAGAGATCTACAAGATAATGATGGAGCTTAGATCGAAGTGACATAGTAGCCCACTAAGCAGGTGGCGAGTTGAAGTCTCCTGAAGGATATTAATAACGGAAAAGGGAATGGTTTAAAAAGATCGGGATGAAGTCGACTTAGTAAATTCAGACACTACTAGCGAACCAAGCTAGATATGAGCAGAATAAGTAAGGTTCGGGAGAGTAAACAACATGGATTCGTCATCACATAACTGGCCCAATGAGTTATATTTGAGAGGACTGGATAAATAGAGAGACGGAGATTTAGTGAATAACGTATCTCCCGCACGATAATCCAACCTAATCATTTGTACACTCATTTCTTTTGCTTATAGAGATTAGAGGCAGATCTCTAGATATTTCGATACTGTTGTATATGATTAACTTTAAGTCCTTTGGATACTATGATTTTCGAAGTTATACTGCTAATCTCATATGAGCGGCTTCATTAATTCCGAGAAAGGGCCAGGAGAGTTATCTCGAAATGTATGACATTACAGAAAACCAAGATATTTGGAATAATAATATGAATATTTTAGGAATGTCAAAAAAAAACAAACCAAAAAAAAAAAATCGACAGAGTGCGTAAACTTACAGAAAACAAATTACATATTGGAATCAGCGAATAAAGTCTTATATTAAGCGTTTCGTCTCCCCCCTTGTTCTAATCTCCCATTGAACAGCATGCTCTGAGACTCTAACACAATATCTGTAGACTCTAGGAAAATATATTTCCATGTAGCGAGCCTCGGACAATGTTATGATGAGAGAAGGACTCGAAGTATCCGATCTGTCCAATATAGGCGAGAGAACCTGATCCATCGGTTATTCAAGATCCGGCTTTATCTTTATCTATCCATTGCTCGGTATTGCTGTATAGAGGTTTTTAAGTGTTTGATAAGAACTACTTTATAGATGAGAGCAAATGTAATAACTTATATACGTGCTTCATTACCAAGATAAAGTAATATTGATAGTCAATCATTACTAAACACTTTTGGGTCACGGAAATATTGATTACGAGCTTTATGTGATTTTTTGTTTTTTTTTGCTGTTTTCTTTGTGACATTCGCGCTTAATATTCAAGATTGATACTTGTTGATTTGGCGAATGTATTGATTTCGTTCCTGTAAAGTGTCAATGAACTATTGCACGTGTGTGTGTGTGTTATGTATACTGATGTGTTGGCTTTCACTTTAATCCTCGTCCAACCTTTATGTGGTTTTATTGGTTCAATAGTATTGATGAGACACCTCAATATTAATATATATATCGATTTTTTATAATAGATGAAAGAGTGCGAATATCATCATGTTTAATCTGCTCAATTAAGCTTTACGAAAGAAATGTTTAATGCGGTAATGTGAGAGATATGAATTCCATAACTAAGACACAATATCTTACACTCTAGTAACGAATTTTTGTTCACATAAATATATTTGTGATTATTGCAGGATAAGGGTGCTCGCGACTAAAGGGGAATGTGCGGAAATACTGCAATATTTTAATTTTTCAGCTTAAAAAACAACTCAAGTTGCGGGTCTCCAGCTACAACAAGTTCGGTGTGGTCGCGAACTCAAAATTGTTCCATATTAATGTAGGTTTCGTATTGGATAATTTGACACTAAGTCTAAATTACTGACGTTAGACATATTGCAAGGTATAATGAATAATGGGCATCATCTTAGGGATTGGTATATCGTATTTATAACTCAGAATAAGAATTATGATAAATAATTCTCGTTCTACTTATTTTGTCTTAGAGAGCTATTTTTGCGCTTGTACGGCGTTGCCGGTCTATATTATATATATATATTGACCAGTCTTCCATTCACTTTTTCTCTCATAGTAATAAGCGCGGATAATATATATATAGAAAGAGAAGTCGTTCCTACATTCCTAAGCTGAAATTTTATGCCTAATTCATATTATCTCGTTAAAATCAGTAGATTTAATTTAATTCAGGATAAACTCCAAAACTTTGGAAAAAATCAGAGTAAAGTAAATATATATTAAGGATAAACCTGCAAAACCGGAACCTGGGTAGGGTTTAAAATCGGAAATATCTTAACATAAGTAATGTAGTTGGAATGGTCAAAATTATAATGAGCTGTACTCATCTTGCTAGCGATTAGTCTTGGGCGGATTATCACTCTACTGCTATTAATTACACGTAATGTTCTCCGTAATGTGTGCTTGGCGAAGTAACATTTTCTATATGCTCAGAGTCATATTCTGAATTATAATAGTGCTCTAATCGATAATCATTGGGAGATTATTGTGAGTGTGTGTTCTCTTGCATCTAGGAAATTCGTGACTGGTCGTGGTAGTTTCTCATGATTCGACTTAATCTTTAAGTCTATGACTCGATAATTATTATTCTTGCCACGAGATTCGGTTAGCACATATTTTCAGTTATATTATAATGTTTAATAACGCAGTAGAGTAGTAGAATCAAGTCCCAGTGAAATAGCACATCGCTGTGTTAACATGCGATATATAGTGACAGGCTGTTACTCTCAGTCTGGGCTCTTCGGCTAGTATATTCTGTGGTGAATGAGGAGCGGATGTCTTTCATAACCTTCTGTCCTCTCCTGTCTCAAGCTATAACCGGCTCATCTTAATATTGTCTTTATTTCAGTGTTTTTTTGCTGTTAGTTATAATAAGCTGGTAGTAATAGTGATGCTCTATAAATACTTTGTTGACAATAGATTGAGTCTATAAGCATTACTTGTCTCGTATAGTGTTCTCTATCTCTTGGAGGTTGATTAGCACCCTCACGAAATCTTTCTCTTTGATCAAAGTCTCTTCCAAACCTATAAAATTAATTTTGGGGAGGAGTTCTGCTGGGATGAGTTTGTGTGGGTGGATTAGCACGCTGAGGAATGGGGGCAGCAGTGATTGTGGCGTAGGATCGCTTTGGTCTCTGTAGTGATATTTTTCTCAACTGGTTATGATCTCTCCTGCTCATTTTGTGTATCGTACAATATATCCAAAACCTCCTGTTCAAACAGTAAATAGCATGGGCTTTGAAAAGTAAGCAACTATGTGGTAGAGTCACTCCACATTTCTACATTAATATGTACTATATATCACATGAGGAGTGTGTATAAATTAATTCTCCGCAGTATCTGGGCATAAATTACTATATTTTATAATCTACGGTCACCTACCAGCATTAATTTTCTATAGTGGTTACCAAACCAGTGACATTTAAAGCAACACTATCTGTAAGGATTCGAGGACAAACTATAGTATGCTCAAAATCATCTGTATGAAGCTTGTAACCCTTTTTACCTTTGTAGGTTGGTATAAGTAGGTTATATACATTAAAAAGTGATCAGCAAGTAAACGAGGATATTGGTTGTTTTACAGAGTATGTCCTAACGAGGGGAAATTCTATATATATATATAAAATAAATATACTACTATATATATATAATACTATAATTAAAACCGTTTGTATTATACGGAAATAAATTATTCTGTTAGTGAATGATTTTAATTAGCATGACAGCTGTATCTTCGATCTTTCTGTTACTTTACTCTCGTTAATAGTGCCTTAGATGTGTTCTTATTATTCATTAACGGGGTAGGAAATTTCCTGAATGAACTATTAAGTAGTATAGACATAATATAGATTTTTTTATTTGTGATTATAGGTATCGAAATTGCTACTCATCACTACATTTATAATCCTGTATCCTACTTATCTAACTATTACTACTCATCACTGTTCCTTTAAACTCCTGTATCGAAATTACTTCTTATCAACCAATCCTTATTGATAATTGTACTATTCCTGTTCCTTTAAACTTCTTATATCGAAAGATGTTCGACTCAATTAAAATTCGTTTCGTTACCGTTATTGCATAGGCTAAGAATCACTGTTCTAGACCAATGATAATTTAATAATTTTGCAAAAAAATCTATTAATTTAATGGATAATTGAATGATAGCATAGAGAAGTCTTATGGCTTAGGCCCCCTTATAAATTAGGTCCCAAGCGAATCCGACAAACTTTCCAGAATCATTCGTGGAACATTTGATAACGTAGCAGGAGGAGTTTATCGTGTCGATGTTAAAGAAAAAACATAACTCGACAGAAAAAGACAGCATTTGTCAAAACTGACCCTTCAAGCAGGTCAGAATGAGAGGACGAGACGCATCCCGTGATGTTCGAAGGCAATTTCAAATAATGAGAGTAAGTCCATTTATCTCGTCTACAGGTATTCGGAATCTTTTAAAATCCATCTCATGGTTACCGTTGTATTGTGTTTCAAGATATTCTATATAGAGGTAAATTTTATTATAAATGATTTATTATTATCATAATGTGTGATTATTAAAATAGTTGATTTACTAACACTACTATGAGGTTTATATTTCCCGGTAGACCGCTCAGCATTAGCGTAACGTAGGAGTCTCTTATTATAATGTTTCAACGGCTAGGTCAGACGGAAAAAGACCTACCTGGTGCTGGTCGGTGCACCGGTATCGTACGTTACATGATTATAATGCGTCTACTCATTATTCAGCACAGTATTAGATCGCCTAAATGCTCACCCTCCGTTTAATAAGGTATATAAAGGGTGTATTTGGCTCAGTTCAATATATCTACACTTCATATCGAGATGAGTGAGTAGCGATACAAATCGCTTCTTCCTCGTATGAGCTATGAAGGGCGTGGCGAATATTACCCGTCATACCTAATACAGTATATACGTCTCCAGGATACCCTTCCAACCTACTATACAGTGAGCACGTACTGTATATTACTTGTAGGTGATATTTATATACTATATATTAATATAATAAGATATATATATATATATTATATATATATTATATATAAACTACATATATATATAATTATATATTAATACTATACTATTAATATATATTTATATAAAATAAGTATATATTTTATTAAAGTGTGTATATATACATATATACTATAATATGTTTTGTGTGTGTGTGGTAGTTGTATATATAGTGGTGTAGCTGTTAGTGATGTGTGAGTATATATATTGATTATCATATATATGTGTTAGTATATATTATATAATCGAAGAACTTGCGCGGCCAGTGTAAACTTCACGTGTGTGTTGTGTGTATATATCATATAGTATATATTATTATATATAATTATAGTATTATGTTATTATGTGATATATCATATATACTTTGTGGACTAATGCTGGTTAATTTTGTGTTGTGTATGTACACTTATAATATACTAAGATAGGTTAATAACTTAATAAATGTATAGTATTACTTTATTCGGTGCGAAATATCACTATCGTAGGGTAAATATACTTTTATTATATTATATTATTAATAATGCTAAATATGAATTTTATATTTATAATATTAGTGTGACTGTTATGTTTTATTGAAAAACGGTAGTTGTTGAGATATTTGTGAATATTATATTTTAACATTTGCATTTGTAGGTTGTCGTGGAAACATTTAATATTAGATCAAAATGGATTTACAATAGACAGGCTTTCGCTAGTGCATATATAGTGTGTCGTTGACACGCTCAGAAACTAAGTGATATAATCATATAATAACGTGAGTCAGATACCTTACTCTTAATGTTACGACGCGTCTCTTTTAACTCTCTAATTTATTGACTTTTTGTTTCACAAAGCGAATACCATGAAATTCTGGTTATAATCTCTGTCACAACACATGGATTGTAGGAATCCTTTGTCTCCATATCCCGAGCTGTTGGGAGCATAAGGATACAGAGAAGACTAATTTGATGTAATTGATCTCCTAGGATTTGTGTCCAGGGAGTCTCCGAACCCGCTCATTTGTATCTTGTGAGTTATTATTAAAAAGTGGTCGACAATCGGATGATGTTTGCTATGCCGCATTCTTTAGATGTGTTGTGGAGATATTGTGCCGAAAACGTCTCTCCCCCTCTCTAGGTGGACACACCCGTTTTCATGCTGCTCTCTCTCTACCTACTATTTTTTATTTTTTTTACTTTATACTCAATTTTTGTATAAAGCTTTATTAATAACCTGATTTCTAAATATTGTAATTCTGTCTATTTTATTCAATTGATAATTGTGTACTTTTGACTACTAATATTTATTTTTTAAATTTTTATTGATATAAATGTATTTTATATATAGATATATATTTTAATATATATAAATATTTCGAACTTTTTTAGAATCTATGTGATTACATCTACTAATTTTTGTATTGCATTTTTAGTATTCTATATCTATTTTTTTCACACCCTAAGTATTAAAGAAAACAAAAAAAAATCTAAAAACTGAAGCAAAAAAACATAACACGGGCTAATATTAACAATATTAATATAATATCTAATAATATATATAATATATATACTATATCCTTCATATATATTAATATATATATCAATAGCATATACCTAAATAGTATATATAATATATACTTATATACGTGATTATTTGGTGTTTATTAGTGTGCTAAAATTATAATATCGATACATATATCTCAAATAGAAATCTTCTACAATAAGCATTACAGGGATAAAAAGAATATCATTGTTGAATTCTAGTAGTATAAATAATTTTATTGCCGGAAACTGTAAAAAATAAAAAAAAAAAAAAAAACAATTAGAAAAATAAAAAAATCATATTCAAAAACTACAATATGCTACTATACAGTGCGATAATATAGGAATATACATATTTTTATCAGATACAAAGCCTTGTAGTAAATGTATGTTTCGCATTGAGATAACAATTGATATAAAAACTTCAACACACCATATTTTAACATAAATTAAATATAAGATCTCTCTCCTTGTCATTTTTTGTGTTTCTTAGAGAGCAGGTCGAATCTAATAAGCTAAACTACATCTCTTACCTTTTATTATTTGCCTATCTAGTAGTGTATTAATACGTTATAATGAACTTAATAAAGTTTTAAATAATAACGTTAAATTATTGATTTTGTATATCTTACTTTCTAACAGTTAGATCGCCTATCAACCTCTCAGTATAAATAATATGAAAGGGCAAGCATTATATTACTTTAACACGATAATAAAAAAAAAAATTAATGATTTACGATATTACTGCTAAATATTCAATAAATCAAACCGGTCCAACTATGATTGTTTCAAAAAATATGTACGAATAAGGCTATAGTTCCTTTCACTCTCTCGTATTTACTAGCTTAACCAACGAATTCGTGATATATCACTATAGAATGCTTAATCATGTCACCGTAATTTTATTACCATATTATCTATATATAATTTTGTCAAACTACCTACCTTTCGTAAATTGTATATTGATTATATATACTAAGTGTAATCATGTATTAAAGTCCATATATATGAAAATAATAGCATATAGTCTTGAACCTTACTGAATATACATATTTGCTTTTTACGATATAAATCATCCTATACTTTTCTTTAACCAATAAGAATTTTTTTGCTGAATAACATAGATGTACTGATATCGTAAACTAAGTTTTATAAGAGAAGGGGATAGTGTTGTAATCCCGATACAATACTAAAATTAAATATAAGACCAATATAGTAATAAATATACTATATTGGATCTTTTATTCTCAATATAGTTTATTATACAATTTCAAACCTCATACTCATCTCCTTCATATCTTCATATCCTATTGAATGTAACTTTTGTAATAAACTAATTATACTAAATATAACTTAGAGTTTGTATATACTATTAGGTAACTGTATAGGTATATAGTAATAGTTACCTTTTTTCTATAACTGATCAGAAGGAATTTGAGACCACTAATTATATAAGAAGTAATAACATATTCTTAATATTATTATATAAATTTTTCCAAAAAGTTTAATATTATTAAATTATATTTTTGATATATACATAAATTATATTAATTTTTCCATATTAAATTTATTTTATGCAATCAATATTTAATATTATACAATAATAATCTCGTACTTGCTAAAAGTGTGATTTTTACTTGTTGTAGCTTAGAGATTTATTAGTCTATAGCAGACTGTGCCTTTTCAGTCATACTTGACTGACGTGTACACAACAGGAGATTTTCACAAATATTTACAAGATAATTCACCCTGTAAACGGGTAAAGGAGACATTGATCCTTTCGCAAATCGGTAATTATACACTCGTGACAACCCAAACACTCAACGCCTCAGTCGCCGGCGCACCATCGGCACGCTTACGTAGTATGTGAAATACGATAAGATCCTTTACACGCCCGGATAGTTTCCCGGAGGCGAAGACCCCGACTCCTGCCTATCGTGCGAAGACCTTGGCTGAGTCTTAAAATTTATGGAATAAAGGACAAGCAATGAGGCCGGAAAATTCCAGCAAAAACACTCTTCCTTTCCTAGATACTTTCTGTAATTCATTTTTTGCAGTAAAAAGAAACTTAAATAAATATGACAATAAATAAATATTAATTAGAAAATTTTTTTTTAATATTTACTTTTAACGATAATAAAATAATAATTTTGACAGCTCCTACTAACAAAAGAGTGAATCATATACTATAATAATCATATATACTATAATATTATTTAACTCTATATATAATATATTTTTTATTTTCTATATTTTTTTTAACATTCCTATCTAAAATTTTACCAGATTTCAAAAAATGATATTCCTTTTCTCGTATCTAAATATGTCATTGTATATTGATAAGAGCTTATGACATATATATATATTTTTACGTTATTTTTTTTTTTTTTTATTTATTTTATTTTTTTTTTACATTGTTCCGCACCTTAAAATTGGACCAGCATCCAGCAATGTATCCTTTTCTTATTAGTTGACTCTCTTTTTGTAGTTTTTTGATGATATGATTAGATTAGATATGATTGTTCTACTCCTCAAACTACTAATTATCACATATATATATTATATACTATATATATATTAATATATATATATATAGGTATATATAATAGATATCTTAATATTATAATAGTATTAATATATTATATATATATTAATATTATATATATAATTAGCCTGTATGTGAACAAAAATTTCCACCATTATCTGATATTAGGTCCGGTATGTTACTATAACTACTTCCCGTTTTTAAAAACGAAGAACCATTATCTATTCTAAATTAATAATTTCGTTAATTAAAAAATTTTTTAATATATAAATAAACTATATATTCAATATATAATATATATATATATTTATATTATATATATATATATATACTAATATATATATATATTATATTATAATACTATAATATATATTATATATATAATCTAATTATATATATATATATATATATATATAATATATATATATAAATTATATATATATATATATTAATATATAAAATATTAATATATAGTCCTAGGCGGTCTAGTTATATACCGTCATCATTGTATCTTATAAAATATAACTATATATATAATGACTACCAGGAAAAGCTTGTATATATTTAAAACTACATTTTGCCAATTATCCTATGGATTTTATAAGATATGAGAAACTTTAGCTCTTGATAAATAGTAAAAAAAAAAAAATATAAAAAAAAAAAATAAAAAAAATAAATAATTAATTATATCTCAAAATAACTTAAACTAATTATGAGTACAGCTCTCGAATTGTAATTATTAATAAATATAAAATTTTTGTATAAATATATGTCAATGATATTCACATAAATGAAAAATGTATAAATAATAAAATAAAAAAAAAAAATAAATAAATAAATTATTTATGATTTATATAATATATATAAGTAATATTGTTAATTATAATAGTATAAGCCTATTAGAGACCTTTATAATATAGTGTTATTATCTGTGATACATATTGAAGAGACTTATTAATGTAGTTATCTAATTAAATAATTATTTATTCATTTGAGAATATAATTTTACTAAGTATCTTATCAATAGTGATTTTGGTGATTCGCAAGCCGACGGGGAATGATAGGGGGTCAGTGAATACGTTTACTTAATACCCCGTAGGGGAGGGTACGGAGGAACCCAACCAACGCGACACCCACAATACCAAAGAGCGGGTAGTACCGGGAACACTCCCCTGGAGGGGGGGTATAATATAGTCCTATACCCCTGATATTGCTTCCCTAGGATATACTATTAAATAATATATGAAAGAGTCGATATAATAAAAGAGGTGACTCCCTGTAACTCTCTAGCCAGGTACGTGATGACGGTAAGTTAACATGGTGTATTATCTTTTTAGTAAAAAAAAAAAAAAAAATACATATATAAGAAAGACTCTATTTATTTTAACGAGAAATCAAAAAAAGGTCTCTAAAATAGTGCCTATATTCTATTATTACTCTATATTATTATACAATTATATTTATTTTTTTTTTTTTTTTTTATCAATTTATCTTATGTTGAGTTAAATTTTACTCATATTTATTCTATATAATTGAAGAACCAGCGTTCGTCTCATTTGCATATTTGTCAGAATCATTGAAAAAAACAATAGTTTTTATCTCTACAAATTTTATATATATATAATCAATAACAAGTTTGAAATATATCTTCAAATTAAAACAATAGTTTTTATATCTACTCAATAATTGTCATAAGACATACTCTTGTAACAGGATTCAAGCGATAGTAATATCGTTAATTAATCATTAGATAGCAATTTAATATTTCTTTATACAATAATAACAATAATAATAATTTTTGAAGCATTCTCAATGTCATTTTTTAGTTATTTTTACTTTATGAGTTTGCTTTTTAAAAATATTACATTGAGCACTCTTATTATAATAATAAATAATAATAAATAATAATAATGTAATTAAAATAATTATATATAATAATAATAATAATAATAATAATAATAATAATAATAATAATAATAATAATAATAAAATAAAAAAAACTTCACAGCACTGTCTTAGAATGTACAGCTGCAAACTAAGCTGTTAACTTTACATATTTCCGTATTTATTTTTATTTTATTATTTTGTATATATATTTTATTTCTTTATTGCGGGGAAGGTTACTTAAAGTATATAAGTGAACTGTCACGGTTTTTTATTATTATTATTGTTGTTATTCGCAGCTTCATGTGGACATGTGTTATCTAGAAAACTGCTAATTATCCGTTTAATTTTAATACGAGACTAAAGGTGAAAAAAAGGAAGGGTATGCCGACAATTTTGCAGACGACTATAAAGTTTGGAGGGAAATAAGATGGGCCGACTAATGACTAGTTCGTCATGTATCCTTCCCCGATAATATCTAGCGAATTATATTATGAGCGAATTAATAAAATATTTTGCAAAACTTTTTAAACTTTTTATAGCAAAAACTAAAATTTTCTTAAATATAAATGTTTTTAGCTACTTGGTTTTAACACCAATTTGAAATTTTTATATTATTTAGAGGAAAAAAAAAACTTATAAATGCTTGTTTTGAGACTAAAAAAAAAAAATGTTATATACCAGTTTTTGATTGGTTTAATGTGCTGACATGTGCATTTCGTTATGACGAGCTTTTATAGGCCATTGAATTGATTTTCAGAGAAAGGAGAATGCCGCAATTGGGGAAGAGGGCACTCATCCAAATTTATTACTTTCACACACCGTAAATTCTAAAGGGAAGAGAGGTGTACGAAAGTCACAAGCTTGGATTATTTTTCAGTTCTTCTTTCTATGAAGACCAAAGTCGTTATATGATCTTTTTAATTTTAGATTCTTGGTTTAGATACGCCTTGAAGCTCTTGTGCTGCATTCCATGCAAAGCTTCTTAAGTTATTAGTAGAAATATAAAGAACCATCATACTTAAGCCCATTTTTAACTTGGCCCTTCCAATCTGGTTAAATTCTTTAACGGAGTCATTTGACATAAAATATGTGCACTAAAGACGTCCCCCAACTTCGAATCCGCTAAGTAGTTTAAGGCCATTTTACATTAGACCACTTTTATCTTTATTATTATTTAATATAAAAAATAATTCTCTGCAGCGACTAATAAGAATATGTTCTTCGAGTTTCGCATTTAAGTAAAGAAATATAAATGTTATCACATGATTGTTAGTGGTAAATAATAAAATTAATTACAAAATTAAAAAAATAGTGCAAACCAAACTTGGGCTGCAGAGATCTATCAAATGTCATGGACTAAATCCTTGCCGAAAATTTATTTTTAAAAAAAAGGTTTTGGGAAGAGTTTATCCACAACGATTTGGTCCGAGACATTTAGTGTCTAAAAGAGGGACGAGTAGCTAGCTATATTGAGCTCAATTTGAATGAATTATTTTGCTTGTTGTCTCATTATTCACGTAGTTCGGTTAAAGTTACGCGCTTTCCAACGAGAAATTAGCGAAGAAAGCGGTATTTATATGTCCATTTCTCTAAACTAGTTAATATGGTTGATGGAAAATGAAAGAGAGACACTATTGAAGATGTAACTCAGGTGTCTGTTTAAGTTTTTTTTTTAAGCTGAAGCACAAAGAACAGCCATCATTCATTAACGCTAAAATGGCAAATATCGTGATATATGCAAAAGAAATTAATTATATATATAATATATATATAATATATTATATGATATATAACTATATTATTTCCTAATATTATTATATAATATATCATATATATATATATATATATAATATATATATATATTATATATATTATTATATTCTATTTATTTATATAATATACTATTTTAAGAGTAGGCACACTCGTCCCCAATCACCCGACTCACTTTACAGTCTCACAATAAAGCTTATAAATAAAACAACAAGAGCTCAATGCAATCATTTGGCAATGACCAATGATTACACTGTTAATGTAGAGTTTCTTGGAGTATATATTCCATTACGCATGGCATGAAATTAAGAAAGGCATTTGTGTATCACACACTTTAAATATGTGAATTTTGTTAAAATATGCTTTGAAATATTAATAATAATAAAAAAATCTTAACAACATTCTTGTGGCGATATGCACATTGTCTTCTTAGCTGCTCGCTGGGCAGGCGCGCTTTGCACCACTAAACTCCACTTTCATCAACCCGCCAATTCCTCCTACGAACCGCAGTAGTGTTTCATACACCTGCGAATAATGGCCAGCCGATCAAAGGAAAAGAGCTTAGGGGAGAACGTAAATAAAAAGAAAAAAAAAAAAAAAACTTGGCCGGCAACGATATTAATTATTGTAATTGAAAGTAATTCAGCTAATTTTTCCAGTGTTCGATTTGATATACTTGCACTTAATAATAATAATGATAATAATAATAATAATAATAATAATAATAATAATAATACATCCTAACACGCATCTTCCGTGATATATATCTACATTTTTAGTACATATTAATATGTGTATCATTAGCGTTTAGATTTTTTAATATTATACTCACCAAATAAACTATCACGAAAATCAGGACACCAGTTTTTTTTTTTTTTTTTGAAAAAATTTAAATTATATTACTAATAACAAACTTAACAAAACACAAAAACACAAGAAATTCGAAGAGCAAGGCATAGTAGTATAAACTGTTTTTTTAATATATTTAACTGTTTTAAATTTAAATTATTTAAAGTGGCCATCTATCTCACACATCGGCAGAACGCGAAGTTATTGACGAAGATCGAGAATGGATGACCACTCTATGCCCGTTTTTTGTAACGTGACCATCACTTTCGACTAACACTGCAGTGTCTGCTTGCCTAAGTTCTTCTTGTGATTCACTACCAGATAGAGAAGAATGATCCTTATGCTGACGATGCTTACGCCAAGCTTGCTGAATAAGGCGAGCGCAGTACTCTTCACGTTGCCTCCATAGCGTTGATGAAACTGGCTCATAGCCTGGCCTGTCAGTAGCTGGGCCAACTTCTCCGATATCACCCGTCTCCTCAATTGGATTACCTTTCCTTGCAAAGAAGTCCTTCGTTAGGGCGTCCAAAACATCAACACAGAATACCAAATCTCCTTTGCATATAGGAATGTCCATTGACACTATTTTATATTTGTTAGGTTTATGTATTTGTAAAGGTGGTTCCAATACATCTAAAAACTCTGAAAGACCCATAAAATCTATATATTGCGTTCCCTTAGGATCAAACTGTTGCCAGATTTCGTAATACATATCGTAGTCATCATCTGTTAAACCCTCTTGCACGTCCTCCGTTGCTTGAGAATAATTTTCGAGAATAACGGCGATATACATGTTGATTACAATTAAGAAACTTATGACAAGATAGCCTAGCAAAAACGCTATTCCTATGGGTTGACTACCGCAGTTTCCTGTTTCTCCAATTTCTGGATTCGGTTTTATACAGTCTTTTTCGTTAATTAGACCCGATAAACACTCCGCCCATCCGGCAGAAGTCATCATTTGAAAAAGTAATATAAAAGCTTTGAAAAAGGTCTCGAAATTGTAAACCTTATTAATACCAGCGAAGTGTTTCACGTTCATGAAGAAGGACATGCCGAAAATGGCGAAAATGAACATAACCAAAAAGAGCAATAAACAAATATTGAACAAGGCTGGCAAGGACATGGCAAGGGCGAACAAAAGAGTTCGAATTCCTTTGGCTCCTTTCACAAGACGCAATACTCTTCCTACTTTGGCCACACGAACAACTCGAAGCAATGTTGGTGACACGAAGTATTTTTCAATGATGTCCGACAACACAAGACCTGAAATATGTATCGTTAATAAAATGACGTATTTTATATTTTTCACACAATAATATATATATATATATATATTATATTATATATTATATTATATATATATTATATATATTTATTATAGTATATATCTTATATATACTATATATATAATATATATATATATTTATATATATATATATATATATATATATATATATATATATTATATATATTATATTATATATATGATACTATATATCTTATATATATATTATATATATATATATATATATATTATATATAATTACACACGGTAATATTTATATATAGTATAATATATATATATATAATATATTATATATATATTATATTATATTATATGATATATTTATATATATATTATATCATCCACCTTCTCTCCCCAAAACTGGGGGTGAGGTGCGTGACATGCACTGGAAACAAAAAAGTAGTTGAAGAATATGACACAAGTCGAAAGGAAAGCCCACCCTTACCGCCCCGCTTTATACCAATAGTGAGACTCGTCGCAGTCACAAATGCACCCTATGAGCTTTCACGGGACCGCGACGGCCCTCACTATGGCATATCGTCAATGTAGGGTTCATTCCCTGGCAAAGGGGGGCCATAACCATACCCCCTCGCAAAACCCCGCCATTCACTCCTATATGCACCTTTTTCTACCTCTGCCAAACTCGCATTTCACTCCTCCAGACGTTCCTTTACTGACTCAATCCACTTTTTCTTCGGTCTCCCAGCCGGTCTATTCCCAACACACTCACCACTATACATCCGCTTAACCAACCGACTATTATCACCCCCTTTCCACATGACCAAACCATCTCAACGTACTTTCATTTATTCTCTCATTTAATCCTTTCTTCACATCACACAACTCTTTAATACGTTCATTCCTCATTTTAACAATTCTTCTCACACCTAACATTGTCCATCTGAACACATTGAATTTTAGATCTAATACCTCTTATTCCAGACCACAGTCTCACTACTATACATTAACACAGGTAAACATACCCTCATGTAAGACCCTAGCGCACTCAAGACTTAGTTCCTTTACATCCACCAACGATTTATTGCACCAGCCACCTTCCTGGCATTCACAACTTTCCTACTACACACTGCATCATGCCGTTCCTTTTCAATCCAACATATACCTTCTACAATATTTAAACTCGCACTTGTTTCCGCTGCTCACCATCTAACTACTTCACACCGACGACTTTCCACTCACAACCATAACTTAACTCTTATCTACGTATTTACTTTCAAACCCCTTCTTTTACACACCCTGCCAAATCTCTCTACCAATCCTCTCAAACTCTGAATTTTATTAAGAAAGACATTTGAAAATTAGTTCCAGCCGGAACCGGAACTTCCTCAGAGTTCGCGGCGCGGAACCTGGTTCGGTTACAATCCCCTATTATATAATAATTATATGTATAGTATATATATATATATATATTATATATATATATATATATATATCTATTATATATATTTATATATATATATATATATATATATTATATATATATATTATATATTATATATATTATAATATTCATAATATATTTCTTTTTTTTCTCTCTGATAAATTTTTTTTTTTTGCCTTTTAAATTTATTTATTATTCAATAATCAAAAAGGTTCCTATTCTATAGTTAACTTTAAATTAATTAAGTTTTAATATCCTTTGAAAAATCATGTACAACTAAACCAAAATCGAAACACGCGTCATGTACCTTGAATATATTAGCTCACGGTCTGAAGAGAAATACTTTCCCTTTGTCCATTGAAATAGTATCAAGTTGAATGGGGAAAGTGAAGATTCGATCCTCGGCAGCAAGATCTGCCTATACCAGTGTATGGTCGCATGGGATACACAATAGCATCTATTATCCACTCTTAATTTATTGCGAACATTTAAAAAGTTCAGCATTGCTGCAAATTTAACGAAAGGTGAAGCGCTAAAGTAATCTAGGATAACCTTTTTTCAAAAACTCTGACTAAAATGGAAACTTTTTCAGTTGCATAAACTATATCTGTCTATGTTAAGGGAAAAATTCAAAATACAATTGATTATCATGGTTGTTAAGATAGTGACCCATTAGTTTTCGTTGCATGACCAGAAATTAAAGCACTGCTGTGAGAGACAGTGGCTTTATAACTGGAAGTCTTTAGACTGGGAAATGATTATGTAATACATAGTTTAGACATAGAAAACATAAACTTACAAACAAGCTTAAATTGCATAACACGCGCGCACCGCTTTGGGTGCATTTAAATAATGGATACTTAACTGGGCAGAGAGCTACAATTATTTTGTCAAATTCATAATATATATGTGGACGAAGATAAAAACATATTTTCTAAAACGTTGCAGTTAATGAACACGCAAAATCTGGAACATTTCAGCGAAATATCCAAGAATTTGTTACTTACATCTTAAAGAATTCGATATAACAAGAGACAAGTAATTAGCTTAGTTACGGGATAACGCATCAACATGAGCAGTACGATTGAAAAATTAAATGCTAGGTGTGACATGAGGGTGAAGGAATTATGGAAGCCTGGGTAAATATGTGAGACTGATTTTTATTGAATGTCAAAACGCAGAAGTAATAGTTGTTTTTCAGAATGAACTTAATAAAACCATGAAAAGACTATGTTCCGATAACGTTACATTGCACACATGAGATTGGGAGTTCACCCTTTACAGTTAGCAGTGCGTGAATGGTCTCAAAAATACTCAATAGAGCATTCTTAAAAGGCAGGGCGAGACAAATTAGCGCCAAGCAGCACGTACCCAAATTAATGGAGTTCCTTAAAAGATCAGTGTAAAGTGGCAATCTTAGGTCAAGAGAAAAGATGGGGAAGTACTGTTTTATGCTTAAAGGCTTCTGCAACTAAATAGATTATAGTAGTAGTATGATGGCTGCCGGTACTTCTGATCTTTCTCTCGGACAGTCAGTGGGAACAAATCTAAACCCTCGAAGAATTATTAAAACACCATACTTTACAACAAAAAATTATTCAATAGAATCTGAGTACACGAATTTTTTTATCGAGAACGGGATTTTAGCAAATCACAAATAAATTCGATGAAAAGAAGGGAAAGAATGTAACTGAAAATAATACTTTTCGTCGGCAATTTTGTTTGAATCTTTCTCTCAGAAACTGACGATCTGATATTTAAGCCTAGGAGTGCTCTTTGTGACTAGACTTAAATGTACACTATCGAACAGAAATCTGGGTCGGGTCAGATAGTTCAGCAGTTTCAGGAATTCTCTCTTTGAATTTTGTCAGATGAAGATAAGGTCAAATATGCCAGATTGGGAAATTGGTGCATGAGAAGCGATTGAAAAACTAAAAAGACAATCTACTATAACAAAGACATTCAACCTTAAACTATCTTCTAGAATAAAGGTAGACATTCTATAATCATTAATGGAATAATGAAAAACGACCGGAATCAAGTTAGACAGTTAAAGAGGCAATAATTGCTATCTAATTTTGCCAAATGTCGCTTGCAACAATAACGCTTTGCTCCTTTCAAGTGATGTTAAGAGCTTTTCCTGCTTAAAATAATATCGGATCTAAGGATATCGTTAAAGGAGGATTTATTGATGAAGTTTTATTTTTAGAAACAATTGTTTTGAAATAAATTTTATTCAACTATGGTGGGGCTGTTCAAGAGAAATTATTTTACATATTGGAAGAGTGAATTATATGATATATATATATATGGTATAATATATATATATATATAATATATATATATATAGTAATATATATATATAAATTATATATATTATATATAGTATATCTCTAATATACTACTTTAATATATATATATCATATATACAATATAATAAATATATATTATATATAATTTATATAGTATATATTATTATATATATATATATATATTATATATTTATATATATAATATATATATATTATATATATATATATATATATATATATATAAAATTCTGTTTTGAATAAAATTAATGCTTATCTATGTTTAGGCTATGAAGTTATAACAGGAGGCAAATCTATACTGTTAAATTTAGGATCAGAATCTAAAATTTGGTTTTTAAGAAATATTTTTAGAAAAAAAATAATAAAATCTATATTTAAGTAACTCGTACAGTGTAAGGACAGTTTATCGTTTCAAGAGGGAATTATATTTAAATTTAAGAAGAAAGTGAAGGAGCAATTTATCATGTAATTTGTATAATTTTATATTGTTTCTAGAATGAAAGATATTTTCTTAAGTTTAAATTTAAGGCTAAGAGACTAATATCCTTAAGAAACATTTAATTTCATCATACCCTCAAATTTTGTATCAGAATTAATGATTTCAATGAACTGTAAATTTAAAAGGAATTATACGGAGTCGGAGTCGAACTATTTTAAATGACGGAGCCGGAGCTGGTGCCGGATATTTTAATATTGGCGCCGGAGTCGGAGCTGGGTAATTTTAAAATGTTTAGAGCGCGGCAGATCGGTGCTATATTAATGCTACGGAAGCAGGAGTTCAGACGCCGGGAAATTTGCCGGCTCTGGAAAGCCCTGTTTTAGTATACATTACTATTTTTTATAGATACATCTATGACGGCATAATGGAAACGGCTGGATATATATATATTATATATATATATATATATATTATATATATATATTTATTATATATGTATAATATATATATATATATAATATATATAGGTATATATATGTATTATTGTTTTCGAGTTTAGTAGGTAAAGCGAACCACGACACGGTCACACTGAGCGGCAGCTGGGCTGAAAAACAGCACCGATGGGAGGGCCCCTGTCATTATATTATATATATATATTATATATAATTTTATAATATTATATATATATATATATTCTATATATATATATATATATTTATATATTATACTCTATATATTATATATGATATATATATATCTATATATGGTTGGGTTTCGTACTTTTGTTCAAGTACAAGTACAGAGATTTTCAGATGTTATCAAAAGTACAAGTTACATGTAATCAAGTAACAAGCCTTTTATGAAACTTGCCGTTATATAGTCTTACATTCGTATTATGATTTATATATATAATATAATTATATATATATTATTATTTGTTTTTATATATATATATATATTATTTTACAGATTTTCTTTTTATCTTTGTATATATTTGACTTATATTTGGTTTTCTAGAAAATTGATTTACTTATATTTGGTTTTTACCGCTGCTAGGATTCGAACCTGTACCCCTAGCAGATGTACGTGCAGGTGTTTGACCACAGACCAGACGTCTTGAACTAAAGGAAACCCGCCACTTTTTCTCTGAAAGCAATCTAAGCTTCCCAGAAGGAGTGAGGCATGTCTAGACTCAAACCCGTAAAGAAGAATCGATCCAACATTTTTCCGGCGGCTCCCCGTTTCACACTCGGGCTGGGGCCAAACAAGGTACCGCGCAAGGTGAAAATACTCAGGAGCCGGGGGCCAAATGTACAGAAAATAAATTGCAATAAACGCAATATAATCAATACAAAATTATATTGCGTTTATTGCAATTTATTTTCTAGTCTAGGGCGAGTCTAGAAGTTGAATCCGATGTGATGCCACTCTCTCTTCGAAGGAAATGCATCATGTGCACAAATTATCTTCGCTCTCAAACCCCAATACCATCTTCTCTGACACCCGATTCTAAGAGAGATACCTCAGAATCCTCCTTACTGGCCATTTACAAACACAGTATGAAACATTCTTAACTTCAACATCCCTTTGCAAAATATACTGGTTTTCTATTATTATGAAGGGCATACACCTTTGCTATTCCTTGCTCCTACCATCTGCCTGGTCCTGGTGGGAGCAAGGAATAGCAAAGGTGTATGCCCTTCATAATAATAGAAAACCAGTATATTTTGCAAAGGGATGTTGAAGTTAAGAATGTTTCATACTGTTTGTAAATGGCCAAATCCAGCCACTCCCTTAATTTGCTAAAATCATCATTCTTGTCTCATTCCACAGTTCACGGTAGATTTACTTGTGTTTACTGACGGCTCTAAAACAGGGACGGTGTGGGTGCGTCTGCTGTCTTTCTTGACCGCAACCTCTGTCCCCTTTTGCTTCAATTTTACGGCAGAATTAATGGCTATAATGATTACCCTCTCTCGAATTTTAATCCTTAACCAAGACCACTCATGTCATTTATTCGGACTCGCTCAGCACCCTACAGGTGATTAAAGCCCCTTATTCTAAAAACACAGTGGTATCCGCTATACAACAATTTCTCCGGCTGCAACTGGCAGTGAAATCGCTGACAGAAAGGCCAGAATGGCCTCCTCCTCTTTCCGTAGCTGTTCTAGGTACCTTCAGCATGCCATTTGACAAGGTCGCCTCCCATCAACTGATTAATATCTTGCTCTCCGACAGGGCTTCCGGTCTTACTGGCAGAGTGCTGGGCGAGTGATCGGGGAGCGGCGAAACTTACGAAATATAAAGCCGAACGTTGATGAGTAATCTTTCTCTCACCGACGAAATCACTTGCGCTAGGTAATCCTTGCAGGCCTCCGCATTGGCCACACCAACAGCACTCACAGTCGCTACATGTCACGGGATCATCCTCCTCCCACCTGTAAATTTTGTCATCGCCATACCCCGTAATCTGTTCACCACATCTTCATTAATTGTCCTCAACTGGACTATATTCGCCGTAGTCATTTTCCTATTCTAATGGCCCATAACACCTTCTAAAAGGCTATCCTACATCTTGTCTAAATCGTCCCACTTCTCTTTTCTTCAAGAATTGAATGTTCTAAACAATATATAGTTTTTTTTTTATAGGAATTATCTTTTTATTTATTTTTTTGATAAAAGCTTAATTTTTGTAATTCTTATATAATATGACTGAATATTCAATCTATTATTTAAATGAATTTTTTGACGCATTGAAATAAATATTGAGCCAAGACCCACCCATGGAATTGAATATCCAACCCGTCGTGGTCGCTTCTCATGTGGACACGTGGTCAGACAAACACATCATATATAATATATATATATCTATATACTATAATATATATATATATATATTATATATATTAGTATATATAATATATATTATATTATATATATATATTTATATATATATATATACAACACTCTTTACACGTCTCGTGAATCTCGAATCTCTTAATTTCGATGTTCTAATGGTTTAAAATCTTTCTCCCTTCTACTACATTAATCTTGTGCTTCTGCTTGTTCTCCTAACAGAACAGATCTTCACGCCTTTTTTGAATATCTTACTACTTCTCACGACGACTTGTTATATCTTCTCATCCAAATACTGACGTCCTCTATTAGGGGATTTCAATGTACATACACTGAATGGTTGGGGTCTCTCATACAGATTTTGTGGGAGGAGGCCGATCAAGTCGAGTCAATCTGCAACATCTGGGCAATTAAATTATGAACTACACACATCCCACGGGGATCGTGCCCTAACACAATTCTTGGAACACACTTGGACCTATGTCTCACAATGAGTCCTTCTCTCTTAAATACCACTCTTCGCTCCTATAGGTAAATCTGACGCACAACCTTATATCTCTTAATTTTAATACTTTCCTCTCCAACAGACTCATCCCTGCCCTACTCCGTTTTCTTCTGGGACTCTTGCTCGTAGGGCCGGTGTGGGGGCCTTGGCGTTGCTTCGTACGCTGAACTATAATTGGAATGACTGCTTTATCTTCTGGATGACGCCTCTTGACTTCTGCGATAGAGAGTGGGAGCTTGCTAAATGGCTGATGGGCTGAGCAGGTTCATTCCTCTTCGACTACAATCTTTCTCTCTTATCCAATGGATCGATCGCTGCTTGTTCTCCCTGGCCATTCAGGCTAGAGACAGTGCGTATCGGAGTGGAAAAATTCTCGTTCTCCTATCATCACTCTTGCCAATTTCATTCTGCTAGACATCGTTGCAGGGATACTCTTCGGCGAACAAAGCGGGCTTTCATCAACGAAAGTGCGCTAACCTCCTTGGTTCTCCTAATGAACCAATTTTCTGGCCTCTTGGCCAAAAACATCTCTTAAAACTTTGTAAATCTGTCTTTCCTCCTCTATTCGTCTGATGTTCCTGTTGCTAATTTTCCACTGAAAGGCCAATGCTCTACGCGCTCCTCTCATTTTTCCTCTAACCTCAACCCTGGACCGATCTGAGCATCTCCTCATAATCCTCCTCCTTCTCCTCGTCAGAGGTGTCCTATTGACCTTCGCCGTGGTGAATTACATTCGAATTCGGGTGCAATGGGCTCCTGGAAATCTACGAACGTTAAGGAAGGCGGTGATGGCCGGATGGCATTCCTCCCGAGTTTTGAGGAGTGTGCTTCCGTGCTATCCCGCCCCTCGTTTCAACTATATTCTCTACGCCTCAATACTAACACACTTTCCCTCAGTGTTGGAAAGCAGCACATGTTCAACCGTATTCCGAAAAAGGAAGCCGCTATGATCCTTCTAACTATCACCCTAAAGCTTAACCTGTATTCTATCCAAGATCTTTGAAACTCGTTCAAACTCTCATTTCTTAGATCATCTGGATCTCATTCACTTTTTCCGATCGCAGTACAGCTTTTCGGCGTTGAGGTCTACCTGGCGATATACTTCCTATCTTATAATTTATGGTTTTTCCTGCCCTTAGAACTCGCGGGAGACTTGCGTGGGTGGCCGCCTTGACATATCAAAATTGGACGGGGTATTGGGCACGCGTCACTGCCTCAGGCTGCCCGTCCTTTGGGTTTCCTCCTTCTCTTTGCTTACTTATGTCTAGTTTTCATTCAATATCGTTCAATTCGGCTGTTGTTGATTGGGGATATACTTCTTCCTTTTCATTCAATATGGTGTTTCATGGGTTTGTCTTATCTCTCCTTTATTCCTACTTTTTCTAATGATCTTCCACCTGCACTCGCCAACATCACTCTCACACTCATATGCCGTGACTCAACCCTTCATTCTTCACTACATTTCAATTTTGCTCCTGATCTTTTA
>JABUQX010092391.1:7500-10000 GCA_015478945.1 Trachelipus rathkii | reverse complement strand
ATGAGGATAAACCGAGGGAAGACGGAGGTGATGTTGATCGGAGGTGGTGGAGATGTCCTGGACGTGAGTTTGCGTGGAGAAAGGCTGAGACAAACGGACCAGTTTAATTATTTAGGGGTGCATTATGGAGAGGAAAACGACACAATGTTGGAATTAAATAAGAGAATAGGGAAATTTAATGGGACAACAGCAATGATGTTCCCATTGTTGAAGGAAAAAGCAATTTCGAGACGAGTCAAGATGGTAATGTACACAAGTATACTAAGACCAATACTGATGTACGGACATGAAGCATGGGCTCTTAATACGAGAGCAAAGAGCAAGTTGGAGGCGTGCGAGATGCGCGTGTTGCGACTGATTAGAGGAGTGACAAGGAGAGATAGGAGGAGAAGTGAGGAGGTTAGGGCAGATTTAGGTGTAAGGAGCGTGGTGGAGCTAGTGGAGAGGGGTCAGCTGCGGTGGTATGGACATGTCAGAAGGATGGAGGAGCAACGAGTGCCCAGAAGATATCTGGAATGGATACCAGAAGGAAGAAGGAGTGTGGGAAGACCTAAAGTTAGATGGAGCGACAACGTGAACGCGGCAATGGCGAAAAGAGGAAGGAACGTTCGGGATGTGGAGGCGTCTGAGATGTGGATGGACAGAGGACGTTGGAGAAGTTTCGTACAGGACAACTGACAGATGCATGCGTCTACAGGAGATTGGTGAGAAGGTGAGGATTTTTATTATATATATATATATATATATATATTATAATGTATATATATATAATTTAGATATATTATATATAATATAGAATATATATATATATATATATATATTATATATATATATATATAATTATATATATATATATATATTATTTGTATATATAGATATATATATATATATATATATTATATATATTATATATATTATATATATATATATATACTATATATATATATTAATATATATATCGATATATGAATATATATATTATATATATATATATATATATTATGATGGATACATCCGCATCCGCATCCGCATTTGCGGACATCCGCACTTAAATTGACATCCTTCATCCGCATCCTCAATTTAAACGCTGCACATCCGCATTCCGCATCCGCATCACTCTTTGAAAAGTTGAGGACTGTTTGCGGGATGGTTTCTACATTTGAGTTAAAGCATATTAAAATAAAGTATTCTTTGTCATCTTTATCATGGGAGTTTGTGGGAATAATTGTAATTTTGAATTTCGATTTCTGTATATACACAACACACAGTTATAATTATTATATTAATCATTATTATATATATATTATCTATATATATTATATATATATATATATTATATATATATATAATATATATATAACTTATATATATATTATTATAGTTATATATATATATATATATATTATATATATTATATATATATAATATAATTTATATATTATATATATATATACTATATATTATATATATATATATTATATTATATATATAGTATATAATATATATATATATATATATAATATAATTATATATATATATGATATATATACTAATATTATACTATATATATAAATATATATATATATATTAATATTAATTATAATAATTATTTATATTAATATATTTATATATATATATATATATATATATTATATTATATATAATCTAAAGCCGTGTACGTGGAAGCAAGAAATGAAGCGGAGAGAGTGAAGAGGAGGGCAAAGGAAGAGGTGGCTTAGAAGCTAGCAAAGGCGAACTGATGAGATGATATGAGGAAAGCAAGAAAGATTTTTACATTGGGCAAGAACGATAGACGGAACGCAAGAGATAGAATAATATAATAACAAAGACTAAAATCGGCAGAAGGAACATTGAAAAAACAAAAGTGGATAGATCTTTGATGAGTTGTTGAATGTGGAAGTGCAGTCGGAAGAGGAAGGAAGAGAGAGGAGGAGGAAAGAAACGTGGAGGGAGAAGAGGAGGAGGTAATAACGGGGAGAATTTGAGGAGGCGTTAAGTGAAATGAAGAGCGGCAAAAACTCCTTGGGTTGAGGATGGGTAGGATATTGTTTGCTTGAGGAGTGAAGAGAGGGGCTGATAAGCCTGATGTGACGATTTCTGAACAGGTGTTGGGTGGGGAGTAGAGTGCCGGAAGGTTGGGGAAGGTCAATATAGTTCCCATTTATAAAGGTAAGGGGAACGGAAGAAATTGTAAAAATTATAGATGAATCTCACTAATGGATCACATGGCGAAGTTATATGAAAGAATATTAGAAAGAAAATTAAAGATAAAAAATAGAGCCAATATTGGGTGAAGAGCAGTATGGGTACATAGGTGGTAGAAGTACTACAGATTTAATGTTTGCATTAATTAAGAATGATACAGGAAAAGACATGGGAATACAATAAGAAGGCATATATCGCCTTCATAGACTTGAAGAAAGCATCTTGGATTCTGTTACCCAGAGAGAAGCTGTTTGAGTCCGGAGAGGGATTATTG
>JABUQX010092391.1:0-2500 GCA_015478945.1 Trachelipus rathkii | reverse complement strand
TATATATATATATATATATATATATATATATGCACTGATTTAAAAATTATTATTGCTAGCTTTCGCCAGAGCTTTTGTTTCAGGCCTCTTTCAGGTAATGAAAACCGTCACACTAAGATACAGCAACACTCATTCAACTCAAAACTCCCTCAACATCCCCCAGGTAGGACGATTTAACGCCATGTCAGGTGGATTCAACGAGAAAGGTCCTTGGGCAACTAACGGCAAATCCACTGGCTGGCCAGGCCTATCACGGTAACCGGAGTTTTTTCCATTAGCAGCAAGCACGCTGCCAAAGTACTCATTAACGTCTGAGTGGGACGAAGCTTGAGATAATAGAGAATAACTCATATTCTCTCGCTCCAACCCAGTCTCGAACCTGGGCCCCTCGCTTGCTAGGCAAGTGCTCTACCACTGATCCAGGAGCGCTCTCAACAAGTTAATGAAATTAGTTGGTAGTTATTTGAGATTTTAATTGAGGGAAGTGTTTGGAGGAATGGATAATGGAATTCTGTATTTGGTCTAACTTATATTCTCCCCAGTTTTTGTTGTGATTTTTGACATTGTAAATGTAATCGGATTCTATTATTTTTCTTTTTTTGTGTATTGTTTGAATATTTTAAAATGGTAGTGCTTTGTGGGTCTATGCTATGTTGGGTGAGGGAAGGGTGTTAGGTGAGGGCAGAGTTGTTATTGTTCATTTGTAAATTATAGTTGTGTTTATATATTCTGCGGGGAAGATCGTTTGTTTCACCTATGTAAATGTAGGGACAGTTGTTACAGGGAATTTTGTAAATACATTGGGTAATTGGATTTTTGGAAAGGAGGTGTTTTAGAGAGTGTCTCAGAGGATATTATTTTGGTGGGGGACTGCTACGAAAACGTCGTCAACATAACGGAGCCATGTGCAGTTGTAGATGAGAGGATTGGGGAGTATATGGAAGTGCTCTTTTAATTCCATAAAAAGGTTTGCTAATGTGGGGGGGGGAGGTGGGAGCCCATGGATAAGCCATAGGTTTGATTATAAAGTTTATTGCTAAATGAGAAAAAGTTGGGATTGAGGGTGAGTAATATAAGATTTTTAATAAGGGGAAAAGAGTAACTGAGGGTCATGTTATTAGTAGTTGGGTAAGTTTCAAGTAATTCAAGGGTGTAGGAGACAGGGACAGAGGTAAAAAGGGAAACGACATCAAAACTGAGAAATTGGTGGGTTATCTGATTAAGAGATTGAGTTTTTTGGATGAAATCTGGGGTGTTTTTGATATAGGAAGGGAAATTTTTCCAATGAGAGGTTTGAGGGTATTGGAAAGAAATTCCGAAAGTTTATACGTATTGCAGTTTGTATTGGAAATAATGGGTCTAAAGGGGGATATTTTGTTTGAGTTTTGGGGATATCGTAGAATGGAGAAATGTTTTTCATATATGCTTTGTTTTGTTTATGGATTTTGGTGTGGTCCTTTGAGATTTGTTTGAGATTTTTGTTAAAGTTGTCTAATGAGTTTTCTTGGGGATTTTTTTTGAAAGGGGTGTATGTAGTTGGGTCATTGAGTATATTATTGCATTTATTGACGTAATCTGTATATTTCAATACAACTATATTGTTTCCCTTATCACTACGTGTGGTTATGATGTCTTTGTAAATCTGCAATCATTTCATGGCCTTTTTTTTACTCTTTTTCCCTCATTAAAAATCTTATATTACTCACCCTCAATCACAACTTCTTCACATTTAACAATAAATTTTATAAACAAACCTATGGCTTATTCATGGGCTCCCCCCTCTCCCCCATATTAGCAAACCTGCTTATGGAATTTATAGACTACCACTCCCAATCCTCTCCTCTACTACTGCATATGGCTCCGTTATGTTGACGACGTTTTCGTAGCAATCCCCCGCCAAAATAATTACAGCAACATACTCAACTTTATAAATAACATACACCCATCCATATCCTTCACCTATAAACTTTTGGAAAACAACACCCTACCCTTTCTGGATACACTCCTAACTTTGCATAATACAACACAAATAACCTTCTCAGTTTACAGAAAACTTTCCCCCCCCCCACATACATACACTGGTTTTCCGCACAAACAAAAAAACACAAAAACCGCTACGCTAACTTCCCTATACCTTCGCGCCCTCAGAATATGCTCCCCAAACCACCAATCAACAGAAACCAAATATCTCCTCTCTACCTCACAAAATTAAAATACCCTGTTCATATTATTCACAATGAATAAGAAAAAAGCAAAACAAAAATTCTATAACACATCCCAAAAACAAAACAACAATAACTCATCATTTCTTCCTCTCCCTTATATTCATAATCATGATATAAAAAAGCATTTACTAAAAGCCTTACTCTTTACTCAAAATAATACCTTTTCTCTGAAACACAATCAAAAATTCAATTGCCCAATGTATTTACAAAATTCCCTGTAACAACTGTCTCTACATTTACATAGGTGAAACAAATGATCTTTCCCGCAGAATATA
>JABUQX010092390.1:0-32294 GCA_015478945.1 Trachelipus rathkii | reverse complement strand
TATAATATAATATATAATAATATATATATTATATATATAATATATAGTAATATATTATATATAATATATATATATATATATATATATATAATATATATAACGGTATATATATATATATATATAGTGGGGTCCATTCGCTGTCCATGAAGCTTTAGGGCTGGATTTTCTGACTGCGATGAGTGTTTGAACTAATTCGGTAAAGCGCGGCTTTCTTTTCGACTTGGTCATGTTCTTCTACTGCTTTTCTTTCCGATGCCCTTCGCGCACCTTACTCCCATTCTTGGGAAATATAAGAAAAGATAAAGAGAAGAAAAAGAATATGCTCTATATACTAGATATTAATATATATATATTATTATAATATATATATATATATATATATATATATATATATATATATAATATAATTATATATATATATATATGTAGTGCGATTGGTTTAAAAAGATATTTAAATTATTTGTCATAAACTTACTCTTCCAACATATAAACAAATCCTTTGGCCGGCCCGTGCATCCAATTCAAACTAACACTTTTTATTGATCTCAAACCTGTTTATTGTAACAGCTTATTCAGCCTTTCTGTTAAATGAGTTACGGCCTGTGCATTCTCAGAATGTAAAATTTTGACTCTCCAATCTCACCAACTTTTCTCCCTGAAGACCTTTCAAGTGCAACAACGGTTTGACCGAGTTCTTTGCCTTATGGGCAAATAATTCAATCCCTACTTCTGCTTTGGTGAAATGATTAGAAACGATTAAGCTCTCGTCTGCCAAATCTTGAGAAAATGTCGCTAGCCCTTGCAGCGATTACAATGACTGAATATTTGAATAAATGAAGAAAATAAAATACGTTTGGAAAACACTCAAGGAAAACTATGGAGATTAAATAAAATAGTACTTAATAAAAAAAAAAATGCAAGTACTGATCTTACAAACTAGGCTTTATAAATCCATGAACATTGTAGTCGGATGTCCGTAAGATATCCGCATACATGCGCACTGCAAATATAGAACCTCGAAGTACTAGTATACCGATATATATATATATATTATATTCGAAAAATATCAACAGGTTTTATAAATCCTAGATGAACATGTAGTTCGGATGTCCGGAGTATGCGAATTTGCGCCCATGACATCTTTGTGATAAATTACTAATACAATTATATATATATATATTATATATATATATATATAGTATATATATATATTATATATATATAGTAATATATATATATTTATATATAATATATATATATATATATTATATATTATATATTATGCTTTAAAAAAAATAATCAATAACAAAATGCTCTATCATTAAATTTATATTAAATTTTCCATAAAATATACTATATATTAAAATAACATAAATTATAAGAATTATAATAATAAACAAAAATATACTAATAAAAATACATAGACTGACTGATTTGGCAAGAGATATTCAATATTTACTTTGAAAATTAAATGATTAACAATACAAAAGACGGTCGATTTTTCAGGTGTTAACGACAAGGCAGTACAGCTGCATATAACAAGCTTTTCTAAATGCAAAGAGTTGCCTATTAAGTATTTAAAACAAATCTTTTTTCAAATAAAAAAATGAGACTTTAACAATTACCATTTTGGTAAAATAATAAATATTAAATTCAGAAGTTTTATATTTATTAGCACAATAAAATATTTACCATACTCGAGTAATAAAATTTCAATAAATACATAACTTACCTTGCCAGTAAAAATCTAGCAACACGCGGACACAATGCACTTGCAAATCGCATTTACAGACGGACCTTGGAATAAACAATGCCAAATAATATTTACTTAAAATACAATTACTTTAATACATTAGCTTTACATAAAATAATCAGCAATATTTTCCACATTGAAAAGTATACACCATTATTAATTTTAAAAACATATTACATTTACTTGTGTAATGAAACATAAAACAAGACACTTCATGGATACAAAAAATATGCATACTACACAATAAGTTAAATTGATCGGATTAAGGCATCCAAGAGCTACAACTATATACAACCTCAATTAAACAACGAATGAAAGCGAAAAGGATCAAAAATATTCACATTTTTACTATTTATTATGAATTCCTGTAATTTAGATTACGCTTGCTTCTCCAATTCATTAATTCTTAAAATAATAAATAAAATGATGTTATATCATTTATCAATTAATTAGTAGGACAAATATATACTAAAACATTTAAATAATAAAGAAAATTGGTATTTTCTTGTACAATCGAACTTCGTTCTCAAGAATGACAATTTTCCTTTGAAATCAAAATATAAAAGCTAATAAACTATTAACCATTGTATCGATTGCGAAATATAAAATTTATTGCAATTTTATTCAAAATATTTAATTTGGAAATATAAAAACATTTACATATATATATAATGGTAGTATCCTTACAACTGCTTAAAAATAATAATAATAATAATAATAATAATAATAATTAAATTATATCAAAGCTTTGTTCAACAGACGACCAATTGAGAATTCAGGTTTCAAATAAGTCTTAAAAGTGTGAGTTTTCATTGGTTGCGTTTCACTTATATAATAAACATATTTACATATCTGACTGGACAAAGCAATGAAGACGGAAGAGAAGGATTTCGGGGAGGGCAGATGCGCAGAAGAGGAACATTCAATAACACAGGGAAGGGTGAGAAGCATCGCATCCGCTTTCGGAAAATCCCACCACACCACCTCAGTGCACCATGAACCGAAGTGCCGGCCTCTTCTCCAGACATTATTATTTTGGTCTCAAAAAATTCGGTGTTAAAGAATTTATTTTGATGAGGATCAGTAGACTGTGGTAAGCTTTTCACCCAACTGATAGCCCACGTAATGGAGGGTCTGTTTTTTCAATTTGTTGTTTCTTTCGTCTAGGACACTGAAGGGCAGTATACCCTGCCCAACAGTGTCCCAGAGAGCCCCCAACCAACGACAAGATAAACAACTGCGGGGATGTTTATGCTTTTTTTTTTTTTTTAATTTTCTCCCATATATAAGGGTTTTTATTGAGACAGCCGTGTTCAAACATTGACAATAAGGTCGTCCCTTTTATATTATCCACATCCCAGCACAAGCCTTAGGAGAGCAATGCTCTTGTTAATTACCATTTTGCTCAATTCTAAGCTGGTAACCTACACTGGGAGCTTCTTTAGATGTTCGAGAAAACTTTTCTTGATTACTCCCCGTGCTCCCACCACTATCGGGACACATTATTTCATCAATTTCATTCTTCTTATTTCGTGTTTCAATCTTTGATATTTCAATTCCTTTTCGCGTTCATAAGCCACCAAGTTATTGTCTAATGGAACTCCCACCTCTATCAAATAGCATTTCTATTCCCTCTTATCTTTCACTACTATGTCTGGTCTATTATGGGTGACTGCTATTTCAGTTGGGATAGCACAGTCATATAATATCAACGCCTCTTCATTTTCCTCTATTTCTGGGGGATTATGCTTCCAGTAACTCATTACTTCCAATCTGATATTATACTTCTGGCACAATTTGAAATGTATAAGACTACATATGGTGTTGTGCCTTTCTGTATACAGATGACGATTCAGTAGAACTTGACACCCCGCTAAGATGTGAGAAACGGATTCCGTGTCCTGCTCACATACTCTACTGTACATCTTCACGTGATGTTTTCTTTCGAGTGCTTCCTGTGCCATCTTGTTCGAAGAGTGCGATCTTGCAAGCTGCTGTTACTATTCTTTCCTCTTCAGATCTAAGTATGCCTTTACTGAATATTTCTATCGATTTGTCTCTGTCAATGTATACTTCCCCCAATAACTCTTTATATTCCTTTGCCATTGCTTGACTCTTCCAATTGGTTTAAATGTTTTTGTTTTCTGTTTTCTCCATATCTGTCTTTAAGATATTTCATTCTTATTTTTGTTGTTTTTTCCTCCCATCCCTGGACCTGATCTGTTGTTATATTGTGTGCCCGCATGTAGTCTCTCTTCTTTTTTATAATGGAGGTCGAGTCCGATTTGTTTCTTTCATGCACACACACCCACTGGATGAATTTCTTTGTTGAGCTCTCCAGGAATTTACCTATTCCGATGATCTCTTTCTTGTATACCTGATCCAGCTCCACCATTCCCAATCCTCCTTCTTTCCGTTATGAGTACAATCGAGATAATATTTGTCCCTTGTAGATCATCTTATGCGTATTTAGCATTTTTCTGGCCGAGATGTCAAGTTGGTCCAGATCTTCTTGATACTAATCTATTATCCCGCAGCTATATAAGATGACTGGTACCGCAATCGTTTTAATGGTCTCTACTTTATTTTTTGCTGTTAATCCTGATTTTAATATTAATTTTGTTCTTTTTAAGAATTCTTTCTTCAGTTTCTCTAATTTTTTTGTTCAATTTTTTCTGATTCTTCTATACCTAGATATTTATATGTATTTTCCTGTTGTAGCTGGGTGATGGTAGTTTGATCCAGCATAATGTTCTCACTCTCCACTCTTCTCCCCTTCTTAAGTGAGAGAAAGGCACACTTATCTAACCCAAATTCCATATTTATATCATATGAGAATTTTTTGTACGATTCTCTTCTGCTGGTAGTTTCTCCCTACTTTGGTGAATTAAACTTTAAAGGTCATCCATTAAGAAAGATTTGAGATTATCTTTTGGTTTCTTTCTTCTTGGATTAATCCTGTAGCATTTTCAATTGTTATTTATAAGATTACTTAGGGGGTTAATGGAGAGTTTAAATAATAGTGGAGAGAGAGAATCTCCTTGGAAAATACCTCTCCTTATTTTAAACACCAACCAAACAACAACACACACCTATTTCTTTTATTTCATACAATCTTTCTCATTTCATTTATTTTAAGTTAAAATCTACATTTTTCATTCCTAAGTTCTTCCATTGACCCCGGTCATCACTATTTTATTATATTTTTAAAATTTCCTTAATCCAACTATGGGGAACACTGTCGTAAGCCTTTCTGATAATCAATCCAAGCCATACTGAGATGCTTTTGTTTTTGTCTACTATTTTTCATTATCATTTTGTTGATTAATAATTGATCTTTAGTACCATGTGCATTTCTAATACAACCTTTTTGCTCTTCATTCTTTTTTTTTTTTTGGTTTTCTCCCATTTAAAGGGGTTTTTATCGAGACGGCCGTGGTCAAACCTTGACCATAAGGCCGTCCCTTTTATTTAACACGGCATCCCAGCACAAGTCTAGGAGAGCAATGCTCTTTCTTAATTATCATTCTTGCTCAATTCTAAGCTGGTTGAACCGGGACACTGGAGCTTCTTCAGATGTTCGAGAAGACTTTTCTTGATTACTCCCAGTGCTCCAACACTATCGGGATTACTAAAATAAGTTTCATCAATTTCCACATTCTTTCTCTTATTTCGTGCTTCAGTCTTTGGTATTTTATTTTCTTTTTCACGTTCATAAGCCACCAAGTTATTGTCTAATGGAACTCCCACCTCTATTATATAGCATTTCTGTTCCCTCTTATCTTTCACTACTATGTCAGGTCTATTATGGGTGACTGCTATATCAGCTATTATATATATATATATAATAATTCTCCCATTTAAAGGGGTTTTTATAGAAATGACGGACTCGTGGTCAAACCTTGACCATAAGGGTGAATCGGGCTTCACTTATGTTACCACATCCAGCACAAGTCTGTAGCGTGGAGAGCATATGCTACTTTCCTTTATTACCATTTACTTAATTCCAAAGCTGGTCATACCTCGATCACCTGGGACGCTCTCTTGAGATGTTCAGAGAAGACTTTATTTTTTTGCTTTTTTGCTCTTCATTCTTAAATTCCATGCTTTACCATGTGCTCTTTTAAACTTACCATCTCAATACATTCGAAGCTGCATTCTAAACATTTAAATTTAAATTTTGCATGTGTTAACATGTGTGATTCTAAGACATATTTTCGATTACACTCAAAGCTGCAACCGGAACACTTAAACAATTTAAGATTTGCATGTGTTGACATGTGTGTTTTTAAGCTTTCTTTATGTTTACATTCGTAGTTGCACTCAGAACATTTAATTTTTTTATGTGTTAACATGTGGTTTCTTAGGTTATCTTTCTGATTACATTCATAGTTGCACTCAGAACATTTAAATTTTGTATGTTTTAACATATGTTTTTTAAAATCTCCTTTTAAATTACATTTGAAGTTGCACTCAGAACATTTAAATTTTATATGTGTTAACATGTGTACTTTTAGGTTTCTTTTATTATTACATTCGTAGTTGCACTCAGAACATTTAAATTTTTTGTGTGTTAGCATGTGTTTTCTTAGGTTTGCTCTCTGATTACATTCGTAATTGCACTCAGAACATTTATATAATGTATGTTTTAACATATGTTTTTCAAAGTCTCCTTTTAAATTACATTCGAAGTTGCACTCAGAACATTTAAACAATTTAAAGTTTGTATGTGTTAACAAACTTAACATGTGCAATTTTAAATTTGCTTTGTGACTACATTCGTAGCGGCATTCTAAACATTTAAATAATTTAAAATTTACATGTGTTAATATGTGTGATTTTAAGTATCCTTTATGATTACATTCGTAGCTGCATTGGGAACATTTAAATAATTTTGTATTTGAGTGTTTCAACAGATGAGATTTTAATTTTGATTTAAGATTACTTCATTGCATAAAAACATTTAAAGTTTCTTTCACTGTGTGATTTCAAATGACATTTTCAACATCATCCTTTTGTTATCGTCTTCTTGATGCTGAGATTGCTTTCCTACAGAGCCTTTTTGCTTCAATGTTATAACACCAATTCCTCCTTTCTGGACAACTAATGCAGGGTTGTATGAATAAAGAAAATGAAATCATTACAAATAACTATAGACCTAATTAATTAATTATCTTATTTTAATGCAAACGGAAAAATCTATATCAAATTGATGAATATATATTCCAAGTACCTATATAGTGTATATATGTATGCTAATATTTTTTCATTACTAATAAATTTTAAAAATTTTAGAATAATGGTGTTGAAAAATATCTCTCATTTTGCAAAAACTACAAAATAATATTATTATACTAAACTCAAATAAAACAAAAAATATTAATATAGTGCCATAGGAACCATTTAGATACTTTAACTAGATTGGCTACCTTCAGGCTAATGAAAAATTAATTATAACTCGTGTGTGTTTCTGAATTTAAGTACTGAATGGAGCTCTAAGGGAATCCCAAAATATTGATGGTTTTATATCCTCGTGCGTCTTGAATCTGCGAATGTTTGTTTCAAAAGGTCTTGCCCAGGACGACACTCGTTGTCGAGCCGAAATGTGAGTGTTAGATGCTCTTATAGGTGTATCTGCGTCGTTTACATGAAATCAATATGCCCTAGCAGTACTCTGTGAGGGAGATCATATAGGATCACATAAATACCGCAAATTACATTATGACGTATTTATTCATCTTCTTATAGTCATTTCCTCTATCTTTCTGTCAGATTAAAACTCTGGATCTGGGCAGGATATTATCTATCGGTGTTCAAGACCATTGCTTCTTTTTCTTTCCTTTTTCTTGCGAAAACTCGCAGCCAAAGAGAGTTTGTCAGTGGTGCTGCTATGAAGGTTTTTCTCTTTATACGCGATAATGGTAACTATGTGCTTCAAACGGGTGTGTACTGATCTAACATGTCTAGTCTCAAGGTTCGCTGCTGTAGTGTTTACTTAGTTATCCGCGCTTAAAATTACAAAATGACAATAATGAAAAAAAAACAAAACATCTATCTATCCACAACTTTATAAAAATTTATAAGTATTACTTAAAAATAACTTACTACAGAGATACATCATTCCGTTTAGTTCTCAACTCGTTTTATCTCAGATGAATGTGAGAGTACTTCGTTAATGTAGTATATTAAGTCCTCGTGTTGGAAATTCGACCCAAGCTGGATTCGAAGAAACCATGCGTTTTCGCGAGCTTTCAGTACCGGAATGTCCTGGAGGTGTAGTTGTCGAGTATGGCAGAATGCTCTGCGTGAAGAAATAAGCATTCTATTGACCCATGAGTAATCTGATTCTCCGAGCGAGATATTTGTAGATGGTCCGGCATATGGTCTGTGTTTACCTTCTTTGTGCCATCCTATCGATATCTCTTACATTGACTAGATCAATAGTCGACCTAGAGTAATTCAGTGCAGACGCAAACCGGTTCTACACGTGTATAAGCTGCTTAGTTCTAGATTTCTGACTGACTGACGTCTGTCACTACATAGCGCGTTGTAAAGGGGGCTGTGTAAGCTGGCTTTCTTTCGACTCTGTGTATATGCCGTGTGATCATTCTACTTTTCTGTTTCCCGGTGCATGTGATAAACGCCCCTTACCCCCAGCTCCTTGTGTGAAAGATAACGCGATGTTTATACGATATACTGTCTTTTCACTTATTCTCATAATCTTTCCAATTATTTAATTACTCAAATCTATGTATAGCATAATTTTAAATACAATATGTTCTTTTATTACTATACGTGAAAACCCCAAGGTTCCTTACTACTCATCATTTTTTTCGTTCTTTTTAATCTTTATATACAAAAATTTTTTCAACTTATTTTATTTCGCACATAAAACTTTGCGTACTAATATCCAGTATTCTACTATCTACTTTCAAATCTCCTTCGAAGTATATTCTCTTCTCATGAGTAAAGCTACTCCATCTCTATCTATATAGTTAAGAGGTTTGTACTCTCACGTCTCTCGGCCGGAATTACTATCAATTTCTAATCTCCCGGTCGCCACGAATATTGTGTGATAAATGGCTTCAGCGCAACTCGGAATTACGTGACTGTAACCTACTGATTATTATTAAAAAATTGCTGTTGTTGTGGATATATAATAATTAATAATAACCATACTCGATCGGTGGGATACACACGGTTTTTCTTCAAATCATGACAAACTCAAAAGTGACAGTTCATTAATGTGCTAATGAAATACATAAAATATATCAAAATTAATTATTGACATCGAAGTTATATATAGATTTTTCATGAAAGAGAATATAGCGAGTGAAAACTGAAGACTAAATAATATTTGAGAGCTTTGAATATATCCTGTTTGTAGTATCGAGCATAAGATCAATAGGTCGCCACTCCCAGGACCCCATCACTACTGAAGTACTGACTACTGTGCTGTGACTACTGTCAAGCGCAGATCATTATCACTGGGCTCATCAGCGTGATCAGCCACATTTAATTTGATATGACTGATAGTCTGATATCTCTGAGTCGTATGAAGTATCGTGTGAGAAGGACAGTGGTGAAGGAGCAGGCGGGCAGTAACAGGAACTCTTATAAAGCTTAGCTCATTAGCTATTAATCAATACTCTCTACGCAGTTGTGAGCAAATATTTATCAGTAAGATTTCACTAGTTCTGATTTACTTATGAGCCAATTAATAAATTTAACTATGTTATTTTTGAGCAACGTCTACACATACAAATGAGTTTATATAAAATTCTAATGTGAGCTCCATTTACACCTAACAGTATATAAATTTCCGTAACACACGTCTGTTTGACATGGAATTCTAAATTCTGATTAAATAATTACTGATAAAAATGTTACTGAAAGCTGAAACAGAGTAATAAAACATCGACGCATCCAAAAACAAAACATTAGCTGTCTACAACAATTCTAGACAATAATAATACCAAATAAATATTGCAACACACATAAATTCATTTCTGATATCATCACTGAGGGGCTTCCACTTGTAGCGAAATTGGAACCCAAAAAAAATGCTAAATTCGAGCACTCATTGTCTAAAAAAAACATTACTTATAAACACAACATGTTCAAACATGTAAATTCCCCTTATAAACATAATTTATAAACAAAACATTATAAACATAATATTCTTATAAACACACAGTTTATATCATTTTTTTCTATTGGAAAAAATAAGTTTTTTTTTTCAGAAAAAAACGAGCTTGTCTTTTTCTTTCCCAACCCTACCCATAGCCATTAGTCCATGCTTATTAGTATACACAAAATATAATGAAAGACTAGAGGATGTTAGAAATCTAAATCCAAATTTAAATACAGTCAAATCTCAAATTTAATAAAATAATGTAATCATTCTGAAAAAAACATTACTTAAAAATATGAATATTAAATTAAGATATCAATTAGAATTTCCTGCTTGTACCTACCAAGATTGCAGGAAGTTAAATGGATTTTGATATTTTGTTCCTTAGACTAGTAGTATCTTGCACCAACTTCAAATTTTAATTAATAGCAAATACATGTAGTAAAAGTTGTTTAAAGCACTATAATTTTTTTTTATTACACCAAAATATATCAATTATAGAGACTATCTTAAGGCGTGTTGGGACATGGTTTGCGAGTTTCGGGCGTCAACGTAACTTTTCAACATTTCTGGACACGTAAATACACCCTGCACAGTTGAAGAAGAAATGTCAATTCCATTAAAGGAGTTGATTGAAAGACATGCTGGAGGAGTGAAAGGAGGCTACTATTAGGGACAACTTTAGCTAGGAGTACTACATCTCAAGGAGTGATTTCATTCTCAAGAATGTATATATTAATTTTATTCAAGTAGCCCCACAAAAATGAGAATTCATAGCCAAATCATTACAAAATTATAACAGAGAAAATTGAAGACATAAAGACTCGTTTGAATATTTAGCTATCCATATATTTGTAGCAAATGATATCTGATTCAGCCTAAAAAAATTCTAGAATACGCTGATCTTAAAGAATTTATTTTATTAAGTGGCTGACATTGTACTACCTCTAGACTCTAAAATATACATGCTTATTACTATAGAATAAGATATTTTAGGCTCAATAAAAATTTAAATTATATATGCAACACACAACAAGTTCTATGAGTCGCCTGCTCTTCTCACCCAAGTGAGGATTGTGTGCATTTGTGTTGTGACGTTAGTAGCAATAAATTATGTTCACAATGTTCTGATAGAAATGTGAGCCTGTAGCATATTTGGGGGCTCGTGAATGGCAAATTTTCTTGTGGTTAAAGGAAAGAAAATTATATGCTCGCAGAACTAACTTTGTTCGCGAGCCCGGATATAAAAATAAAAAATATTCAATATTTTGGGGTGCCCAGTGTTCTTAAAAAGAGCTCCGTACAAGATTCTCCCTTTGTACTATCCAAATTTTTATGTATATTATCAAAGTCTTCTCCCTAGAAAAATGATTTTTATATGTTTAGAAGTGGTACTGTTTGTCAATTCTTCTATATCCTTGAATACTAGGGCTACGATAAACTTACGGTAAACTTTTTTTTTTGTAGTCTTATATTTAAAATAGGTATAACAATAAATTAAATGCTAATTATTAATATTGAAAAAAATTTTTTACAAAATGATGGCATTTTAGTAGAAATTTGGGATGAGGTTTTTAAAAATTATCATTAATGTACTAAAGGATCTGAATGAAGTCCCTCAATATATTTAAATATATATATATATATATATATATATAATATATTGTACCAGAATTTTTAGATTATCAATTATCCATTCGGTATATGTATTATATAAGTTTTTGTAATAAGAATTACTACAGCCAGTGAATACTGAAATTTATTTTCCTTTCTAAAAATATATATATATATATATATATTATATATATATATATATATAATATATATAAGTATAATATATATATATAATAAATATATATTATTATATATATATTTATAAATATAGCAATTCTTACATTAAAAACATATATATTATATAAACCAATACAGTACTATAAATATAAAATAATATTTTCAATATCTCTATCAAAGTATATATATAATTTTATACTATATATTATATATATTTGTATATATATTAATAGTTATAATAATTATTTTAGTTGTTGCACCGATACCAAAATTTCCGTCCGATACCGATACCGATAAACTTTCGCTCCTTAAAAAGTGCATTCAATTGTAATCGTTTGCTAAAAGTCTTTTTGGAAAAAAACTTTTAGGCTAAAGTAACTTATGAAAATGGCATATATATATATATATATATTTAAAATCTCATGCAATAAGTACAATATTTTAACCACAAATTTATATATATGAATACTTATAACAACCCAGAAAATATAAAATATACAAGACCTAAATTGGGACGAGAATCTCGAGGATTTGCCAGACATCATTTCTCAGAATAATAAAGAAAACTCTCCTACCGAAGTTTATAAAACGGCTATCAAGAGCGTTGGTAGTCATTCTCGCCTTCACGATAATATATTGTCAATTTCAAATAAAGAAAAAGCAAAGCTATCCCTTGTCCCAGAAGATGAATATGTGCTCGATGATTGGCTGATAGATGATCTTGGGCAGACCAAAAAGAGGAAGAGACAGTTAGATAATTTTGAATATAAAGAGAGAAGTAAAGATTCTACATCTCAGACCTTCAAGAAAAAACTAAAGCAAACAAAATTAACACACATGAAATCACCTGCTACTTCTCATCTTAATCCTTGTGACCGTAACTTGACTGAAGAGCACGAAAACGATATTGAAATTTGTAATACATCTTTTCAGTTTGGTGCGGATAGTTTTAATTCGTTTAATGAAATTAACAGATCTGCATCTTACACAGAATTGCATAAAGAGTCTCCTCTCTGCATTCAAGTAAAAATATTGCAAAACAAAATCGTTGTGCCTGTATCACCTACTGCCCAGAACAACACTATTAGTTGGCTAGAAGAGGAGGTCTGCAAGAGGTATTTTCAAGTTTGTGGAGTGAAGCGTACTCTAAAGTTATTAACATTACACAATGAAGAACTTAAGTCTGAGGATCTCATTAGTAATGTGATAACAACAGAAAAACTCGAATTGAACGCAATTATAACTGGGTCTCGCGAATATACTTCAATGGCCTTGTTATATAAGGGAGTATGTCATACCCTAGGCTTAACTTCATTGTCTGATGTGTTTACGACATTGCAGGAATGCGAATCAGTTGGGAGATTAAATTTTAGTAGCATTTACCTTCGTAGTGATGAACAATTAAAACCTTTACTGACAACCATTCAGTTTCAAAATATACATACTTTAAACTTCAACTCTTGTAAACTGGAAGATGCAGGTTTGATTAATTTGATACAGTCATTTCCTAGTCTTCCACTCTTTGAAAAGTTAGAGGCTCAATCATGTTCCCTCACATCTGAAAGCTTTGATTATCTTTCGAATTACTTACATCAAAATAAATCTAGTATTAAAAAATTGAATTACATCGATTTAAGTTATAATGATTTTTCTCGGGTTACTTCTTTAAACTTTTTTATGGTCTTAAAGTTTGAACTTTTATTAGAATTGAAGTTGATTTCTTGTGATTTATCTTTAAGACCTTGTTTGGAAAGCGGCAACAGCAACATTACTTTGCTCTATATGGATTTTAATCCACTTTCCACAAAATCTATTTATGATATAGTAGTATTTTGCCCTCGTCTAACGTTTCTATCTCTTCATGGATGTATCTTACAAAATGAAAATATGTCGCTTGGCTCGGCTTTGAGTATCGCCTTGGGCAGTGGATCGTATTGCATGTTAAAAGACCTTAATATTTCAAATTGCAACGTCACGGATGAAGATATAGATACTTTGTCTAACTATATTTATCGATGCCAATCTATAAATAAATTAAATATAGATAACAACAAACTTTCTTCAGACTCGGTTGAAAAATTGTTAAAAGAGTTAACCGAAAATTTAAGCGTCCCTCTCCAAACTTTAAGCATGCATGGTATTAATTCATTGGAAAATGATGGGACATTTTATTCTTGTTTGAGTGACCTTATTGAGAAGAAATGTTCCTCAGCTTTTCCCTTTCTAAGCTTAACTCTCTGCTCTTCTGTTTGCTCTAAAAATGTACAAAGTTTGTGGAAAAAAATTTACAAAGAAAAAGCTTTAATTAAAACTTTGTCAAATGTTTTGTTTTTAAAACTTAAAATTAGATGATGAAGTTATTAAAACAAATTATTATTGTTTTAAATCATAAAATTACTGTTATTATTATATTTAACTTTGTGTAGTTTGTATATAATTTTAATGTTTTATAAATGTTTTGAAAGTGTCTATATTCTCATATATCTATATGTATTATTTTTAAAGTAAAAATTTTCTATTAAATTTTCTCAATCATCCTTTTTTGTTCAGATAATAATTTTGAATTGAACACGGTCCTCTACAGACACGGTATTTGTCTATTTGAATAGCGATTGCGATGTCACAGAGTCGAATTCCTCAGACTGTTCAAAATAATAGTTAGTTACTGGAGAACTTATATTTTGAAGCGCGACACACCATTCACACCCATCAAGTTGCATTCAGATGGGCGTGGTGCTAGATTTTTAGGTGCCACTGACGATTCACGTCCATTGGGATATCGTAAATAAATAAATTTAGGTTGCTTGGATTATTAATTGAAGGTGGTAATAAATCTTTCCGGTTTATACGACTTCCTTTTTGTATAACTAGTTGCATTGCAGTTTTCTAAAGAATCATTGATGATATTGTTGATTAAGGAGAAACTATCGGACACCTTTCCATATCTGAAAAATATCACTGTTGAAGAGCTGGAGAATTGTACGAATATGTAAAGTTTATTTGCAGCTACAAAAGGAAAAAATTAAACCTTTTATTGGAACAATATCGTGTTTTATCAGTGTGACCAGTAAATATTCATGTCTATAATGTCGAGTATGGACAAATCAAATTGACATTAAAACGACTCGAATCACTTCAAGAATAAACCTTAATTAACTGTACGAAGCGTTATCCCCAGGCTATAAAAAAAAAAACGCCATATTTGAATTCTAAAAAAAAATGGTGACCTCTCTTTTTCAGGATGTCATTTTACGATTGTAGTTTACCAACATTGTATCTATAGCACTCTTGCTAGACAGTCATAAGGAAAAATGTAAAGAATAACCAAATTTAGTGCTAGAGGTTACAACTTATGCAGATGTTTATTTCCTGGGAATGAGAATGATATAGCAGATGCATATATTCAGTGAAGAGGTATCCAAGAAGTGTGATCCTACCCAGGTATTGCAAGACTACAAGAATAATTACTATATTTTATTATGAAGAAGGAATTTGCAGTTTTTTTTTTCAGATATAGAGCCAAAATTTCATTTGACAAATGAGAACCCACATCATATATTTTAAGGAGGGTCTCATCAGTCAAGATGAATATTATCACTTTCCAATCGACTTGTCTCAAACAGTCATTATATCTTGAATGGAACATTTTTAATTTTTCGTGATTTTTCTATTTCCTGCGAATTATTATCCGCTTTCAAAATAAGTATTGCATGTAGTTGACCAAGACCTTACCATCCAGTAGGAAACAGTGCAGTAAAACGTTTCACTATGGTACGGGAAGGCTAGAAAACTAACCTTGAAAATGAATTGACTAAATTAATCAGAATGTGAGAAGAATTGCTTCAAACCCTTCATTCCATTAGATCTTTATCTTGAACTGCCAATAATGGCACCTTATGAACCCTTCAAATTTCATTGTTGAATTACGCAAGATAGTTCTCTGCCAACTTGGCTAACTAACCAATTACCATTTCTGCTTTGTAAGAAAAACCAGTCGGATCCTTTGGTGGATGAAGTGGAATCTCTTCTTATACACATAAATGATATCCCGTTGGACGCAAATCATGTTGCAATTCAAAATCTAGTTCCGAGCCCATCTGATCGCAATTGATGGATGTGAATCGTCTGTTGCACTTTAAACTTTTAAAATATAAGCTCTCTACTAACGAATCATTATTCTGAACAGCCTAAGAAAGTCGATTCCTTGATATTGAAATACCAACCTGATAAGTAGAGACGATATTATTCAATTCAGTCTTGCTGAGAAAACATTGTTTTACACGTTATCGTTGTAAGCCAGATCTTTAAGGATGCTGATTTCTCTTAAAGTTGGTAAATGATATATAATATAGCTTATATTTTAGTTATACTTATAAGTTATAATAATTCGTCTTATCTTGTTAAAAGTGAGTTAAATAACGTTCTTATTTCCAGAGAAATATAAAGGGTTATATACTGAATAAAGTTCGTTTAAAATATATTATTACGATACTTTGTATAAAATTTTTATTTATCTCCTATTTTGCATAGATGATATATATGGTCACATGCCATAGTGTTACGAAAAGATGGGCGACATCGGACGGATGCCTAAATTACAGTAACCATATTTCAATTAGAAATCCAAGTCTACCTAATTGTGTTTGCGCAAAGGATTTAGTCCATGTTTTTTTTTCTGTAAGAGTGAAGGTTTGTTGGATGTGAGCAACTGGAAAAAGTGTCTCGAGTTTAAATATTTAGGATATATGTTGGATGAAAGGGAGACTGATGATTAAGATGTAGTAGGAAAGCTGTGAATGGTAGGAAGGTGGCTGGAGCAATTAAATTCTTGTGGATGATAAAGGACTAAGTCTTGAGTACACTAGAGTCTTACATGAGAGTATGTTGTTACCTGTATTAATGTATAGTAGTGAAACTATGGTCTGGAATAAGAGGTATAGATCTAAAGTTAATGTGTTCAGATGGACAATCTTAGGGGCGTGAGAAGAATTGATAATTGTGAATTGTGTGGTGTGAAGAAAGGCGTAAACGAGAGAATAAATGAAAGTACATTGAGATGGTTCGGTCATGTGGAAGGAATGGATGATAGTTTTTTGGTTAAGCGGATGTATAGTGGTGAGTGTGCTGGGAATCGACCGGCTGGAGACCGAAGAAAAAGTAGATTGATTCAGTAAAGAATGTGAGTTTGGCAGAGACGAGAAGAAAGGTGCCTAACAGGAGTGAATGGCGAGGTTTCGTGAAGGGGTATGATTGTGGCCCACCTGGGCCAAGGGATGAGCCCTACATAGACAATATGCCATAGTGAGGGTTCGTTTGCGGTCCGCGCGTAGAGCTCTATGGGTGGATTTTCTTTCTGACTCGGCTAGTTCTCACTGAAGAGAATAAAGGGGGCGGTAAGGCTGGACTTTCTTTTCGACTTGCGTCATGTTCTATTACTTTCCAATTTCCAGTGCATGTGTCGCACTTATCCAGTCTTGGAGAGAGAAGGTGGGTGATATATCTATATATATATATATCTATATATAATATAATTATAATATATTATTATATATATAAATATATATATATAATATATATATATATATAATATATATATATATATCTTATCTGGTATATATATATATATATATATATATATATATTATATATAATATAATAAATATATATATATATATATATATATATATATAATATATATATATATATATAATATATATATATATATATATATATATATATATATATATATATATATATCTAATATATCTATATATATTATATTTATATATATATATATAATATTATATATATATATATTATATAATATATATATATATATATAAATATATATATTATATATATCTATATATATATATATTATTTATATATATTATATTATATATATATATATATACCGGAAGGGTGTATTTGATTCTCATAGTGGTGTTATGTTCTTGTAACTTGGGCATGGCATAGCTGTGAGAACCAATGCAGATGGGTCTTTTGTGTGAAGCCTCCGACCCCCGACGTGTATGGTGCATTTGTTTATGCTTCGTGCATTAGCATTACACATGCACTTTCTTTCAACCTTCTTTCTTTCCCCTCATTTTTCAAAATTTTCCAGTTTCACAGTTTCAATTTTTTTTTTTTTTTTTTTATTTCCACCCTTAATGTCCTTTAACCCTATAACGGGGTCCTGGGGTGTAGCTTACCCCCCCTAAAATTGAAAATCGAATATTTCCAAATTAGCAACGCGGTGCGTGATAGACCGAAACAATATCGATTAACCTTTTAGTGACTGTTGAGGGTTTGTGGGGGGAGGATTCGCTAACTCCTGCTTCTCATAGTTTTAACAACATAGACCATAGGGGTTAGTGTAACCCCAAAAACCCGTTTTTTTGATTCATGAATAAATTGTTAAATATCGATGTATCGCAAAAATTATCCGATATTCTAATGATTTTTCGGATAGAAAATATTGTCATTTAGTGTCTCTTTTGAGTTCGTGGGAGGAGGATATACTAACTCTAGCGATTATTAGTATTTAGTAATGGTTAAATTTTCGATGTAATTTTGGGGTTAATGTCACCCCAGAAACCAATTTATGGCAAGCTTATAATATACATTATATATATATATATATATATATATATATATATATATTATATATATATATATATATATATATATATATATATATTATATATATATATATATAATTATATATATTAATATATTATATATATATATGTGTGTGTCCTTATTTTGAGATATATATGTATATGTAAACGCGTCCCTTTCATATATATATATATTTATATATAATATATATAGAATATAATTTATATATATATATATATATATATATATATTATATATATATCTATCAATCTATATCTATTATCTATCTATTATCTATCTATCTATCTATCTCTATCTACTCTATCTAATTATCTATGCTATCTATCTACCTATCTATTTATCTATCTATTATTTATTAATCTATATATTTGAAGATCTATCTATTATTATTTATCTATTTATCCTTTTATCTAATCTATCTATTTATCTATCTTTTATCTATTTATCTTTGTCTTTCTATCTAGGGTGCTATTTCTTTAAATATTTATTTATCTATCTATTGATTTTATCTCTCTGTCTATCATATCTAGCTATCACTCAATCTTCCCCTATCTATCTATCTATCTATTACTATCTAATCATATATATATATATATATATATATATATATATATTATATAAATATATAATATATATATAATATATATATATATATAAATATTATATATATATATATATATTATATATGTATACATATATTATTTATATATATATAAAACTAAATTTATAAATTATTTTTATATGCAGTAGATATCTTAATCTATATTTTTGTTAATAATATTTAAAATATTATATATATTAATTATATATATATATACGCGTATAATCGTCATGTTGATGCCATTAGCGAATTTAGTTTAGTGACCTTGAAATATGTTTCTACTCCTATATGGAGGAATGGTGACCATAGCTGATCTATTTATTACATATATTTATTATTATAGTATGTATTTATTTACCTTGTCTCCCCCTCCTCCTGTGAGAAAATGGGGGAATCGAAGGAATTGTTTGCAAGGCAGTCGATCTACTGTGCTTCCTTTGAAGTGAAAGAATTTTGTGACTAAATGATAAATTGAATTTATAAAATTATATATATATATATATATATACTATATATATATATATATATATATATATATTATATATATATATATATATATATATAATCTATATATATATATATATATATATTATATATATATATATATATATATATATATAATATATATATTAATATATATATATATTATGGTCATGGGTGGGTTTCCATATATTGAGAGCATTCAGAGTATTTATAGGGAAGATACAAACTTTGAAAGATATGGGGTAACACAAACCCCATTTTAAGTTTTTTTTGGGTTTTTTCAAACCCCAGGGACTAAAAAAAAATTGGCTTATTTTGTTTTTGTCTTTTTTTCATACAGATGCCACCAAATATTGATGAAACATTTTGGAAGTTACAACAGAACTTGAGTACACTCTCAAAAAAAGCATTTTATTTTTTTTCACTAAATAGAGTTTTTTTTTATTATTTTATTTTTATAAGTATTTTTATTATTTTAACTTTTTAGTTTTTATTTCTTTTTTTTTTACCCTTTAACTTTTTTATTTTTTAAAAATTTCAGTGAAATACATTAGAAAGATGTTAAAGAAGTAAATGTGTGTCACTATAAATTTAAAAAAAAAAAATTTTTAAAATGTTTTAAGTGTATTTTTTCCTCTGGGGTTTGTGATACCCACCAACCCGTTAAAGTTTCAAAAAAGCAAACAACCCGTTCTAGGGTTAATTATTTGTATATGTGTAGGTGTCCTCTTCCTTTTTCTCCATCACAGCTCCTTTGGGCTATCCGGTGCCTTTTCTCGCTGGGTTTTCAGTTCACCCACACTTCCTCCCCGTGGATGAGGGTTCAGTTGAAAAACCGGTCATTTAAGCTCACCTTGACCGGCCGCCAATTGTAGGGAACCCGAACCTATGCTAACCACATAATGGAGGCTGTTCTGCTTGGTGTTTAATCTCGGACTTTGCGCGAAGACTATAGGTGCCGTGTGGTACACGGGTGGGTCACCCACGTAAAGTTTTGGGAGGATCTTCCGAGGCCACATCCACAGCTCACCCTACGGGGTGGGGTCCGGGTGGTTGTGAGGGTCTCTGGACTGTGACTTGCTCGTGGAGAGAAGGATTTACGTCATTCCTCTGAGTATTCCTTTTCTTCCTAAGATGTTATTTTACATTATTTCATCAGGGTCATTTCTCTCTTGTTCATCCATGGAGACGAAATTTACATGGTAAAAAATTTTTTGAAAAGTTTTAAATGAATAAAAAAGAGAAAAGTCAAGGTGAGTTTAACAACATCAACAACAATTACATCTGTTCAGGTATCCAGCCTGACCCTACACGTCTTATACTTCTAGACCTGGCTACGCCTATGTTGTACTTCCCTTCTCCTACATCTGAAGGGTCCTTTGCGAAATTTCAACCGTTCGTCGACAGCACCCAACCCCAGGTGCCGCCAACGCACGGCAATTCCCGTAAGGTGCCCCACGTAACAGTCGTACTCATTCGCTTATCCATACGCTGCACCCCTCACAGGAATGTCAAGCAGACATTGTCATTCGATTGTATTACATACTACGATCCGCTACCTCCAACTCTAACTGAGGCACAGAACATTCCTCTCAGTAGGGACTCGAAAAGGCCCTAGGAAGTTGAAAGACCTCCAGTCACATTGATGAGGAAATGGGTCCATTCTCGTAAAAGCTGCTAACGAATCAAAAGTTTCCATTTCTGTCATCCTTAAGTCTCTTGGAGATGTTCCTATTATTTCTACTCTTGATGACATAAGAAACACATCTAAAGGCACTATTTATTGTCCTATTCAGAGAGACGAAGACACAGCTGTCATTTTGGAAGAACTCCAACAGAGAAGATTTTCCGTCACAAACATTTATAGATTTCCCCCTCGCCGGGAAACTCCTGACAAACCAAACCCCCGTTTACTACTGAACTTTAACACCCCTTATCCACCTACAAAGGTCAAAATAGGGTTCACAAGTTACAGTGTTGTTCGCACGTTTATACCTCGACCCAGACGTTGCTTCAATGTCAACGGTTTGGTCATTCCCCTGAAAATACTGTAGGGGCAGGAAGACATATGCCCAATCTGCGGAAGATTATTTCACACACCATGTTCGAAAAATACCCCTAACTGCAGAAACTGTAAAGGACCCCACAGTGCTTCCTCTTTCAAATGCCCGTCCTTCCTCTTTCAAATGCCCGTCTTACCTGTTTGAACAAGAGGTTTTAGAGCTATGTACTATACATAAATTAAGCAGGAGAGATGCTATAGGCTAGTCAATGAAAAATATCAGACAAAATCAAAATCAATCTAACGCCACAATAACAGCTACCCCTCACGCCTCCCGTGTTATCGCCAACAACAACCCTATCCTAATTAGAACTTTCCTCTCTTAAAATTCCGTTGAAAACTTCAGGAAGTACTGCAACCAGTCTACCTGTACTGCCCACACTACCAACTTCTCAAAGAGCACAAAAGCAGCCCTTGATTCAATCTCCCGTCCAAAGAGCCATCAACAAGCCTAATCCTGAGCATTAACTCTCAACAAGCTACCAATGAAACTAACTAAGCTTGCTCATCAAATACAAATTTGGAAAACACGTTCTGCCAAGACAACACGTACCCTACTCAACCAAATTGGTTCACCAAACTTATGCAAGAGGACGGTTTCTTTGTCCCTTAAATTCGCCTCCCACTATTACTAAAACCCTGGTAAAGATGTTTTTAAAACAACAAACAGAAAGAATAGTCGCCAAGCTTAAAGATTATTGCGTTAAACATATAGAGCAACCGATTTTTAAACATAACAGTAACCAGATGTAAAAATACAACTCAGAAGAGACCCCTCGCCAAAAGTCTACTTCTGAGACAAATGCAAGGGCTTTAATAGACTGTACCCAAACAATCCAACTAAATGAACCAACTCACGAACCAATCATCTAATAGTCTACAAGACAGTTTTTAGTTCCTCTGATTCTTCCTATAATTCTTCTCCCGAGTTTCCTTTATCAGCCCTCTCTAAGGAATTTTCAATACCCTAGAAGATGAATTGGAAAACAGCTCCCAAATGGAGGCTTGATGTGATGACCCACTCTTTTCTAATGCTTCCTGCACTTCCGAGAAAGGCTGAATGGAACTGTTCAACGTACACGTCGCAAACGCTCTAGAACTTCTGGGTCTGATGGGGCATGAAGAGAGACCCAGGGGTCCCCATTCTCCAATCAAACTTTTTTAAATTTAATTTTACCAATTTCCCCTCGCCAATCACTGTAGCGCATGATGAAGTACTGAAAAATTCCCCAGAATCAGACCTTGCCAATTCCATCGAATCCCATATTGGAATCGATGTCGTAACCCCCAACACAATCTCAAAAGACAATAACCTTTCGGATACACCTTCCTTTCCCATTTCCATGGAAACAATCTATGTCCTTCCCACATTTCTGAATCTGGCTTGCCAAGCGGGTTCTGATACTTCTCTCACTAATAAATATGAGCATTACGAATGCTCGTTAATATTAACCAACCAACCCCATAACAGTTTGGATTTGGTTGAATTCAATTTATCTCGCATTCATGGTGACAGCTTTCTACCAATACATCTGAAAACTCCTCCTTAAAAGATGTCATCATACAACCTAACAACTCTCTGGTGTATGACTACCCTCTCCCCCAGGTTTTGTTCCCCCTTCTCGCCGAGACCCCACGTTCAATCTCCTCTCAATCTGAACCGCTTAACTTACCCCCCGTCAGCCATAGAGAAATTGTCTCTATAGACCTACATCATAATATTCTTAACTAAAAACATGACTACTTTCTTCAATGGAATTGGTCGTGGCTATTACTCCTAATACTTCGGAAGAACTTGGTTCAACTACTAAAGCAATGGTACAACAGCAAAGTGTAATTGTTTACAGGAAACTTCGAATATGTCATCGCTGACTTCTTTCAAACCATTGATATAAATTGCCGTTAACTTCTATAGAAAAGAGGTGACAATGATAGGGGAGGGTCAGGGAATACTCATTCACAAATCTATCCCCTATTGCCCAGTCCCTCTCCAAACCAACACTTCATGCAGTAGCGGCAAGAATTCACTTGTCATGCGACTTCTTTATATGTTTCAATCTAGTCTTCAGTCCGAGTAAGTGAATTTTAAACTAAGGTCGACTTAGGCAGATCTTTTCCCAACACTCCTGCTCGGTGTTTATACTTAGGTGCCTTCAAACTCCGCACCCCTTATGGGGTGACCTCTGTCACTTCATCAAAGTCCAAAATCTTAATAGATCTCCTAACCGCCTTTTCCCTGGGAATGCCTTAACACAGGACTCCAACCTATGAACGTTTAGATACAACACACTTCTTCTTGTATTGATGTTTCCTTTTGCTCCCATTCCCTTATGGATCGTTTTACGTGGTCCCGCTTTGATTATTTATAGTTTTATACGGCAGTGACCATTACCAAAACTGAAGCTTGGTTCCAGCCACAGTGCAAAAAACCCAACTCCAGCTGGCGTTATGATCGAGCGGAAGTGGGCTCTTTTTTTTATCAGCACCGTATCCTCTTTCTCCTTTCATAACCGATTCCGATGTTGATGATGCCTTTGCTTTCTTCCAGAAAGTAGTCATCTCGGCAGCGGAAGCTGGCATTCCGCAATCTTCTCAGGCAAGGGGATCGGCAACCCCTTGGTGGTCCAAGAGTGCGCACAAGCCAACCGAGAGAAGAAGAACTCTACAGGCAATACAAAAGACCCCGTACCACCCCAAAGCATGATTTTTTTTAAAGCAGCCGCCGCGAGATCTCGGCGAGATTAATCGTCAAACGCGTAAACAATATTTTCGAATTTACATATCGACTGTTAACTCCACAACTCCCTTACCTTAGTGTGGAAAGTTCACAGAAAATATCTATTTCGTCGCTCCAATAACTCCTCACCCAAGTCCTCCGTTTATGGGCCTGACTGTAACTGATACGATCTCCGCTCCGGCGGTGGTAGCCGATGCGTTAGGTTATAGCTTTGCTAGCAATTCGAGTTCATTCCGCTATCCTGAAGCCTTTCCAAAATTGAGAACTGACACAGCACTGCCAGACGTTTCAAAGCGAAAGGGGAAGATCATCCTATAACCTTTTTTTTTAACACTTGCAGAGTATCAAACTGCTTTGGCGAATAGCAAAGACGGTGCTCTTGGTCCAGACATAATTTCGTATATCATGCTCCGTCTAATACATCCTCGGCATCAAGCATTTTTTTGCTGGATTTACTAACAGATCTGGATCGAAATCTCTTTTCATCTATTTGGACTACAGCTTTTGTAATTCTATCCCCAAACCTGGAAAGATCCGAAGCTGGCGGATACCCAAAGACCAATTTCACTGTCACATCTGTAAATTAATGGAGAAAATGGTTTCAGGCCGCTTTCCTGCCTGTTCTGGAGAGTCGCCAGCCTTTTTCAAAACTTCCCAGTTTGGGCTTTCGCAAAAAATCCGTTCGAATCCGCGGACCCTTGTTTAAACTAGACGCACGACATCCGGAAGCTTTCAACTGGTGGGATCGTTCTTGGTGTCCTTCTTTGACCTTGAAAAAGCTTACGACACAACATAGGAGATGGGATCTCCTTAAAACTCCATTCGCTTCGGTTTTTCGCGGACAACTCCTCTTTTTCCTTAATGTCTTTTTGTCAAACAGATCCATCCAAGTTCGGTGCTCCTCTTATTCTGTCACGCCACTTTACTCTGGATGAAGGCGTTCCGTAGGGTAGTGTTCTAAGTGTGTTATTATTAGATCTTAGATTTAATGCCATTGTTACTTCTATCACAGCGACGGTCATTTTTTCTCTTCTATGTTGATGACCTTGGTTATTATAGCCGGTGCCAAGCTCCTTTTTTCCTCGAACGCACTTCAACTATGCTATTGAAAAGATTTCAACAATGGGGTAAACTCCCATGGTTCATTTTTTCTCCAACGCAATAACTTCAGCAATGCTTTTTCAAGAACAAAGGAAATCGAAGAACTTGCCAACTCCTTCCAGCGAACTAACTTATATGGCTCGCCCATTCTGTAAACCTCACGGTAAATTTCTTGGGCTCATCCTAGACGACCACTTAACATATGCACCGCATATTAAATACCTAAAAACAACTTGTCATTGCCCTTGACCTGTTACGTCATCTCCCCTCAAAATCTTGGGGTGCTGATGCAAAGTCCTTTTAACGTCTAAATAGAACAATAGATCGATAGCTTTGCACTATGGCTGTGTAGTATATGGTCCGGCTCCGCCTACTCTACTGCCTGTTTGGATCCATATCAAAAGAGGGCGATCCGTATCTTCCACTGGAGCCTTATTTCCGATCGTCCCTCCGGGTAAGTCTTGAAGTTGAAGCCAATGTGATGCACTCTCTCTTCGAAGAGAATACATCATGTGCAACAAGTTAACTTCGTTTTCAAACCCCAATACGTCTGCCCTGACACCGATTCTGCTGGAGGTGCCTCAGAATCCTAATCCATTTGCGAACAGGGTTCATAACATCCTTAATTTCCTTAATATCCTTTTTACAAAGGTGCTGCTTCTCATACGTGAAGGATACACCGTTGGGTTATTCCCGCTCCACATTTCTTGGCTCTGACCGTCTCTCAAATGCAGCCTTCTGCTGCCTTTGTTAAAGGCATATTCCTGTCTCATTCCACAGTTTATGATGAGTTTACTCCAGTTTTTTACCGATGGCTCTCAACCGGGACAGTGTGGGCGCATCTGCTGTCTTTTCTGATCGCAACCTTTCCCATACCCTCCCTATGCCTTCATTTTCACAGCAGAATTAATGGCTATAATGATTGCGCTTCTCGAATTCTAATCTTAACCAAGATCACTCTTTAATGTCATTTATTCAGATTCGCCTAGCGCTACAAGCGCTTAAACCCCTTATTCTAAAAACCAATGGTATCTGCTGTGCAGGAATTTCTTCGGCTGCCTCCATTCCAGCAAGAAACAAATTATTTTTATGTTGGACCTTCTCATGTAGGGGTAACTGGCAATGAAATCGCTGAAAGAGAGGCCAAAATGGCCAATCCTCATTTCGGAGTTGTTCAAGGTACTTCCGGATGCCATTCGACAAGGCTTCCTCCCATCACCGATTTACTATCCTGCTCTCCGACAAGGTTTTTCGATCTTTTGGGAAGAGCGCTGGACGAATGATCAGAGAGGAGCGAAACTTAGAAATATAAAGCTGATCATGGAGTGGTCTTCCTCCCACCAACGAAAACGCTTACACGAGGTGATACTTTTATGCATGCCTCGTATTGGCCCACACTAATATTATTGCACAGTCCTATATGTTACAGGAACGCCCCTCCCATTTGCAAAATTTTTGTCGTAGTTATACCCCGCAATTTGTTCGCCATATCTTCATTGATTGTTTCCAGCTGGACTCTATTCGCCGTCGTCATTTTCTTACTTTACGATCCATAACACCATCCAAAAGATTATCCACATATCTTATCCGAATCTTCCACTTTAGTAGTATTGCTATTTTTGTTTCTACAAGAAAGTGAATATTCTCCCAATAATATTTGGATTTTCTTACATAATATAGGATTTTAATGCAGGATTTACTTTTTGGTTTAGTTTTATTCTTTGTTTAGATTTAATTGACCTGAATATTCATTTCTCCATTTAAATCTTCTTTGACGTCTGAAATATGTAAGATCCAGGACCCCCGCCCATGGGTGTTTGATTTTTCTTCAACCCAGCGTGGCCGCTTTGTGAGCCGTGGTGGGTCCTGTACCACCGAATAAAAAACAAAATATATAATATATATTATATTATATATATATATATATATATATATATATATATATATATATATATATATATATATATGCTATGTATATATATATATATATATAAATATATGTATATATATATATATATATCTATTGTAGGCTGAAAATGATTTTGGTTTTGTGTGGTGGTAATGCTGAAAAAGTTTGGAGAGGTTTTTAGCAGGATGAAGTAGAAGGAGAGGTTTTGACAGTAAATTGTAGTTAACGAGTCGTTGGAAATGGTGGTAGGTGAGATTGAATCAATGATGAGAGGAAGTTGCGAGGAGGAGTAGTGTGGGGTGAAATGTGTTTGTACTAGAGTGGAGAGGAATGAGAGAGAAAGAGAAGGAATTGCGATTCTCGTGAGTGATTTCTGGTACAGGGCTGTGGTAGATTTTTTTTGTGTGTGTGAATACTAGAATACTAGTGATTGAATTTAAGTTTGAGAAGGTTAAGGTATATGTTATTGTAGAATATGGTCTATTTCAGGGGGATGTGGAGGAGAGTGAGAATTTTTGGAATGATCTGAATCATTTTTTTATACGGGCTGAGTGGGGTTTCAGGGTATTGTGTTGGACGACTTGAAAGGTTGGATGCGTGATCGAAATGGGGATGGTTTAACATGTGCCTTTGGGTAGGTTAAGCGGATGTTTAAAGGTGAATGTGTTGGGAATCGACCAACTGAGAAACCTTAATAAAAAGTAGATTGAGTCAGTAAAAGAGTGTCTGAGGGAAAGGAATATGAATTTAGCAGAAGCCAGAAGAATGGAGTATGATAAGAGCAAACCCTGATATTGACGAGAAACAAAGTGTGGATTTGTCGCAGTGTTGTGAATCTAGCTCTAGGGTGTTCTATTTTGGCTGAGACATTCTCGCATTTAAGGGTATGGGGAGCTTTCTTTTCAGCTTCGGTCTTGTTCTTCTAACTAACTATCATGTTTCCTGTATATCTGGCGCATCCCACCCCCAATCAATGGGGATCCATGAAGAGGATAAATGAAGAATATATATATTATATATATATATATTATATATATATATATATTATATACTATATAATATATATATATATATTTATATTATATATACTAATATTATATATATATATATATTATATATTATATATATCATATTTCCTTTCTTTCTTTGCCTCTCCCAGGAAGGATTCTTCATCCTGTCAGCCGCGCAAGCATCTTTCTCCAGACGTCCTCTCCTGCACTGTTCCTCTTCTCTTCAGCGCTCTCATATTTGGTAGCTGATATCTTTCCAGAGAGTCTTCCACCGATTCCGCCCATCTTTCTTCTTCTTCGGTCTTACCTTGGCTTCTTGCCCTGCTGGTGTCGCTTTCTCATCTTCTTTTTTGGGCATTCTTCCTGCTCAATCCTCTCCAGAAGTGCCACCATCTCAATCTCCCACATCCATCTTCAGTGTCATCTCCTCCACCCCTATATCTTCTCTAATAACTTCATTCTTATTCTGTTCCTCTCCATACCTCTTTACTCTTTCCAATGCATAGATTCTTATATCCTCATCTCCGGGCGCTTGTATTCTACACTCCTCTCTTTCGATGTTGTCCATGTTTCCGCTCGGTACAGCAGTGTGGGAGTCAGAATGCTGTTAAAAATCACTTTTTTAACCTTATTCCGATGTTTTCTGTCTTTTCAGATCCATGGGGGTATACCGGCTTTCATAACTATCCTACTTTTCCAATTCTTCGCATAATTCTTCCCCACTTCCTCCCTTTCTGTTAAAACACTCCTCGAGATAAATTGCAGGTATTTACCGCCTTCACCTCCTCTCTCTCACCATCATTCTCATCCCCTCCTCATTCCTTCCGTTACTGTTAATACTTTCTGTCTTCTGTAATGTTCATCTTCACTCCTGCTTTTCCTCCAATCCTCCGAAACAACTCCACCATCTCGAATGCCCTCCTGCTCTTCTCTCCAACATGCCAGATCGTCCGGATATGCCATTATGTCCCTTCAACTTCATCCATTCTCTCTTTCACTTTTTATCAGCCTCTCCACGTTAACATATAATATAAACAGCAGTGGTGAGTAAAACACTTACTGCTCAACTCCTGTTTTTCACCTCAGAAACCATCTATCGTTTCTCGCACTCAGGTTCTAAACATTACAGCTGCAATTGTTCATCCATACTTTCTATCGCCTTCTTTAATCTAGCATTTCATCCATAACTTCACTCCATAACTCTCCAGAGTTTTTTTCCTTGGCAATCATATGCCTTTTGCAGATCGATGAGGGCTTACAAAGAATTCTTGCCATATTCCCAGCATCTTCTCCGAGAATTCTCAGTGTGAATACAGAGGTTCCGTCGTTCTCATTCCCCTTCTATAAATACCGTAACTGTTCTTCTTCCGAGTCTAGGCCTACCATTCTCCTCCTAACCTCCTTTCCAATATTCTTTCGTATATTTTTTCGTAAGATGGTCCATCAGTGAGATACCTATAATTATTGAACGCTTCCAGCATCCTCCTTTTAACCTTTATAATCGGTATTAAATTATTGTTTGGCCCCACTTTCCCTCGTCTCCAACACTTGTTCATCAAAACTGATTGATTCTCCTTTCAGCTCCTCCCTCCCTAACACCACTCCACAGCCACCATCCTCGTCCTTGTGAGCTTTACCTTCTTAATTTTGCCTTTTTTATGCTCTTTCTTCATATTCTCCCGTTATCTCTCTTCCGCGCCTTATCCTCCTCTTCTCCTTCCTCCTCCCTCATCTGCATTGCAGCTTCCTTCTCCTCGTGTTTCTGTTATTCTTGACATTTAGCAGTTTCATTAGTATCGTCATTAATCATTTCTTTTTTCCGGTCTCATAAGAATTCACTCTTCCGTTTCTATCTTTTATAATTCTAAGTGCACTTTTTGGTTTTTTCTATACGCCTTCGCCATCTAATAGCTTTTTCTTCCCTTCTCCCACATCTCTCGTTATTCCGCGCGCTTCTCCTGCCATTCTCTCTCTGTCTTCCACATCTTTTTTTGCTCTCCCTCTTTTAATTCTCTCTCTGGCCTCATTCCTTGCTCGTACATATTCTCCCCTTGTGCGCGTTCTTTCTTTTAGCCACTTCCCCTCTCATTTTCTATTTTCCTGTTTTTTTTTCTTCAATTGCTTTTTTCACTTCTTCGTTCCAACATGGTGGTGTATGTCTCTTTCTAGTACCTCCTACCGGCATCTCTTAACAAGATTTTTCCCTCTGCCAGTATTTCCTGATGATATCTGCAGTCTTTCATTTTTCCTTCTTCTCATTTCTTGCGTTTCCTGCATTTCCCGTTATTCATTTGTCTCGTTTCTTGTTTCTGTGCTGTGCCAACTTCCTCTCTACTTCTGATCACTGCCCTTTCTGTCATTTACTCTTCCCTCTCTTATTTTCATATCTCCAGCCAACAGTCTTGATCGCCGCATCAAGGACACTCAGGGATACTTTACATTTTTTATCATCCTTTATCGGAGCCTCATATGATAAGTCTTATCACAATCAAATAATCGATTTTTGATGACATTGTTCCGTTACACCCCCCTCTCTGATTCACTTACCCCTGTAAAGATATGCGACTCTCTATGTTTGAAAACGTGTTTATTATTTTTAGGTCGTTTCTCTCACAAAATCAATCAACGCCTCTCTCTCCATGTTTCTTGTATCCTCTCCAAATTGGTCAATACTCTCTCCATTCTCTTTTCTTTCCTCCTCTAGCATTGATCTCCCATCAACACGCCTCTCCCCTCCTCCTCTCCCTACCTCTTTTCCCATCAATTCCATAAACTAGGTTTTTTTTTAATCCTCTGAGGCCCTTTGGTGGTGCATATACCTGGAATATTCTATACTTTATAGGGCCTATCTTCAACATGCACATCAACCTCTCATTTATAATTTTTACTCCCTGTATACATGGTGACAGTCTTTGGTCCCACTATACTTCGACACATGCTTTTATTTCTCTCTCTCGATCCACATACATAGAACAAATCTTCTCCAAATTTTTCTGTCTTCCATTCCTCACTCTCATTCCGGCCATCCCAACATTCTATCTTCCTCTCTTCATGTACTTTATTATTCCTCTTTTTTCTCCTTAGGTTCCCCAATTTATCGTGGACACCTATAAAATTTTGAAAGTGTTTCCCTGATCCTAAGTCCCGTAAATTCACAGAAGTCCGTTCGTCCTAAGTTCGGTCGCGCTTCCGAGGTCACGGCTTGAGTTCTGCAGCAGTTTATTTCGGGGCGGTCTTGCTAGGCCTATCCTTCCTTAGCCATATCTCCTTTTTAGCCGAGGACACCCCTGGTGTCCTCGTTGCCCGGGTTGCACGAAGGGGCCGTGGGTCTTTGCAACCCATATATATATATAATATAATATATATATATATATTATATATTATATATTATATATATATATATGATATATATATATATATATATTTATATATATATATATATATATTATCAGTTTTTTATGCCCAATACGAGGAAAGAATTAAAGAATCTCAAGACCACTATCCTGACACTGCGTTTTAACTGGAGTATGCGTAATGAGGATGGGAGTTATCGGCATAGGAATGGATAGAGTTAGAGAGGTCAGATGATCATGTACAAGAGAAAGTAGGAAAAATAGTTGGTTCAATAGGAACAGAAACGCTTGGAAAACAAAACTATTATAGATTTAAGGGAATGAAAACGTGGCGTCCTAAACAGTTTGTTATAGAACGATCGGAGTGAAAATCAGCAAATTAGATGTTAGGGGGATGTTTAGAAATCCAAAAGCTTTGGTGTCAGACTTTATACGAATGCATTTCGCATTTGTCTAGCGCCTTACAAGCAAAAGATTCTACCGAAATGGCGATAGCACAAAGGAATAAGAATAGTGAGAAGAGAAGGAGGCCATTAGTCGAGCGTCTTTTTACGAAAGTCACTGGGGATAGCGATATATTTAGATGTACTCCAAATCTTCCCAGTTGAGAATAAATTCGAAAACTTTAGCAAAGGAACGGAGATTAAAGCGATAGGACGAAGTTAGAGGGTTGGGAGGGTCCTCCCGCTCGCCCTTTTTCGAACAGTTTGATGTTCGG
>JABUQX010092389.1:52500-68219 GCA_015478945.1 Trachelipus rathkii | reverse complement strand
TCGAAATCGCGGCGCGCGCAGCGCGATTCCGACGCGAGAAAACAGGGAAAAGATGATTTAAAGAAAAGAAAGAAAGAAAGGAAGAGATAAAAAAAAGGAAGAAGAAGAAAAAAAAAAGAATGAAAGTAAAAGGAAGTGAAGGGGAAAAGAAAAAAGAAAAAAAGAAACAAGGACAAAATAGCAAAAAAAAGATAAGATAAAATAAGAGAAGAATGAAAAGCTGAATAGAGAACTCCTCCCTAACTGTAACATGTAAAAAGAATGAATAAAAGAAAAAGAAAAATAAGAAACAAAAAAAAAAAAAAGAAGAAAAAAGAAAAAAAAAAAGTTGAAAAATAAAAAAATTGAAAAAAAAAAGGATAAAAAAAAGAAAAAAAACAACAAAAAAAAAAAAGAATATCAAAAAAAAGAAAAAGGGAAAGAAAAAAAAAAAAAAAGAAAAAAAAAAAAAAAAAAAAAATTAAAAAAAAAGAATAAGAAATAAAAAAAAGAAGATAATAATAAAAATAAATAAAAAAAAAAAAAATATCAGAAAAAAGAAATAAAAGGAAATAGAAAAAAAAAGAAAGAAGAAAAGAAGAAAAAAAAAATAAAAAGAAAGAAATAAAAATAGAAAATCGTCGCGAGAGCGCAAACGTTTTCTGTTTTCAGCTGCTATTAATTCTCTCTTCTCTTTTTATTAAAAAAATATTTATTATCTTTTATTTGTCTTTAATTGATTATTGGTGAATATAATTTTACCGAAAATTGTAAACTTAGCATCGTTAATACGTAATAAGTGTGCGTCAGATGCAACAGACATATATTGTAAAGCAATTTGGAAATCGCCAGGACAAAAAGAAAGAAAAGAAGAGGCTTAAAATAAATTATTCAAGCTACTGCTAGTCATTTAAATTCAGTGTGAAATTTCAGCGAGCGGAGAAAAAGCACCGAAGTAATTTCACACCCAAAGTTAGGGGAGTATGCAGCCAGAATGCTAAATAAAGTATTATAGACGCTCGTCAAAGTAACGGAAGAAATCTGCGCCGAACGCAATAAGGTTAAAGGATGTCAATGAATAGAACGATAGATCGACTTTTGGGACGAAATTCCAAAAGGGGAAAGATGTAGCTCATTCGATAGTATTATAATCATGCGCGAATTGATGTGGCTGGGAGGACGAACGACACACACATGTTCTCGCGCGACTCACGCTACGCTTCCGTTAAAACTTTTTACCCCCTTGAAGAGATGAGTGCGGCGCGAATATCACCGGATTTTTACTGAGGAAAGGTCTCAGTGTCCCTGAGCGCTGATATAATGTGAATTCATTTTAAAGTTCTATCAATTACAAAGTGGGAATTGAAATAATATTACTTTAAAGAGTAATTATATATATTATTATATATATAATATATATATATATATATATATATATAATATATATATATCATATACTATATATAATATATATAAATATATATATTATTTTATATACTATATATATATATATATATATGTAAAAAGTTACTTAACGCCCACACGGAACGGAAGCTCGGATCAAAAAAATTTTTCACAGGTAGCCAAAATAAAAAAAAAAAAGACGTTTTAGGGGTCGAAATGAAAAAAAAAAAAAAAAAAACAAAAAAAAAACAATCATATCTCAAAAACTACAATACCCTACAGCGAAAAGGAATACATTTGTGCCGGTAAAATTTTAGTAAAGGAAAATGTAATTAAAGAATACCCCAAGGTATACCGCACCGATGGTACAGAGTCGGGTCTCTCGGCCTTCCAGGGAACGACACGGTAGGACTATTTCCCCCCCGCCGGGAGGGGTCTCCGGAACCCCGGCTCTTTGGTATTTGGGTGTCGCGGGTGTTCCTCCGCCCCTCCCCTACGGGAGTATGGAAAAAGTCCCCCGTGTTCCCCGTCGGCCCGAGCCCCCTACATTGCCGTGTAATACCTTTACAAATAATAATATAATTTATTCTAGAACAGTAAAAAAAAAAAAAAAAAAAGAAAAAAAAAAAAAAAAAAAAAATTTCATTTCGACCTAGAACAAATCTATTGATGTATCATAGATGCTACCTGTGAAAAAAAATTTTTGATCCGAGCTCCCGTTCCCTGTGGGCGTTAAGTAACTTTGTCCCTATATATATATAATATATATATAACAGTGGCGTATCCAGGATTTTTTTCGGGGGGCCAGACAAAAATCATATATTTATATAAATATAGATATATTATATATATATTTAATATATATATATATATATAATATTATAATATATATATAATATATATATTATTATATATATATATATTATATATATATAATATATATATATATAAAAATTAATTTAACCTCTGCACTTTATTATTAACGTATATGATACTTAAAAATGCTAGTGTCTAAAAAAATTTCCGCCGGGGTCCATGGCCCCCTGGCCCCCCTTGGATACGCCACGTATATACATATATATATATATATACTATATAGAATATATATATATATATATATAATATATATATATATATATATATATTATATATATAATATAGATATAATGATATATATATATTATAGTATATTGGCGGAGTTGCATAATAACGGACAAGAAAATCTATAGACTGACTTTTTCGAAGAACTATATTAGAAAAAAGTTTCAAAATATATGTAGAACCTAAAAATCGTGTTTTTTTTTGGTTTTTTTTTGCATTTATTCATCGGAAATATTTAGATTTTTTTTTATGTTCGCCCATTTAGGGGCTCGAAACGACGGGGACAGAGGGGAGACGAAGTCCCGTCATCCACCGGGAGGCCGAGAGACCCCGACTTCCTGAAAATCTTTGCGGTTTACCCATTGGTATTCCTTAGTAAAAAAAGAAATAATTACCAAATTAACACTTTGGTATTACTTTAACTATAGGAATACCATAGGCGGAAAACCGCAAATATTGTAGGGAATCGGGGCCTCTCGGCCCTCCCGCGTGGACGACGGCCCTCTGTCCCTCCGTCGGCTCGAGCCAAAACTTTTAAAATAATTCCGATGAATAAATGCCAAAAAAAAAAATTAATTTTCGGTTCTACATATATTTATGAAACTTTTATTTTAAATAAAGTTCTTCGAAAAGTCTATAGACTTCTGTCGTTATTATGCAACTCACCTATATATATATATTATATATATATATATATATATATATATATACTATATTATATATACAATATACTATATATATATATATATATATATATATATAGTATATATATATATTATATATATATATATATATATATACTATATATATATATATATATATATATACAGATAGATAGATAGATAGATAGATAAGATAGATAGATAATGAGATAGATAGATAGATAGATAGATAATGCGCGTTATTATTAAACAAGTATTGTATCAAATCACATCAGTTAAAAATTCATTTTAATAAATACAGTGACCATACCTAAAATAGAAAAAACTGGTAGCATGCCGAATGCTGAAACTCTCTCTCGCGGATTGAGTGGCCATAGTATGCAAAAGTTGACGTCAGCAATGACGATCAGAAATGACGCATCAAAATGACGTCATCACTTATGTATCGAACTGTTTAAAGTCTTCAGATGCATTCTTTTCTATTTGTTCTCTCAAGTAGCAACCTGAAAATAAATTTATATATATAATTTATATATAATATATATATATAATATATAGATATAATATATTAATATATATATATATAGATATATATATATATATATATTATATATATATAAATATATATATATATATATATAGATATATATATAAATATATATTAATATATATATATATATATATTAAGTATATAAGATCTATATATATATATATATATATATATTATAATATATATATATATATATATATTTATATATATATATATATAATATTATATATATATATATATATATATATATATATATATATATATATATAGTCCTTCCCACTTCATTAACAGATCCTATAGAGGACACTGTCGATAAATGTGTTCAGTAGGTACTCCTTTCTTCAAACACCATTTGCATTGTTTGGCCAAACACCCTCTTAAATTTTTTTTTTAAATTTCCCAACAAAAGGAAGCCAAGAGGTGGCTTTCAAAAATAAGTCCCTCATCCACTCTCGCCCAATGGGGTTTTACGATCTTCGTTTGTGAGGTTCGTGAACCCACGAAATTTTCGGCTTGTTCTTGTACAGTCTTTATTTTATTGATTTCTGGAAATTCTAGGCTTTTTTTTTTTAAATTTTATTTTAATGTACAATTTTCGCTAATTCTTAAGTTACAGCTTGTGAACATGCCTAGCAATTATCTATTCAAAATTATCTTGAACAGGTGTTGCAGCCCCAAACCCGTATCTCGGATCATCTTGGAGACGAATTCAATATGCTAAACCTTTTCGCTTCCAGTCCTGCTTCTTATTCTGGTAAACAAGTTTTACCTCAGGACTCCTTTCGTTTTCTCCAGGAATGACCCCCGCTATTGGTGTGGAAGCTTTTTCGACACTTCGATGCTGCAAATTGCTCCGACTTGATTTGTTTCTTTGATTTTCTTTGTAATAATTACTGCTTCGTCAGGAGGGTTTCTTCAGATTGAGCAGAAAGCATAAGCGAGATAATTCTCACCGGAAAAGAAGGATGCATTCCAATTTTATTTCCTTGAACTAAAACTCATAATAAAACTGAAAATTCTTATTAGAACATGCTTGTTCTCATGTTAATCCTTCGAAAGGGCTTGTCTACAGGAATTCCGAGTACTTCACCTTAGAAAAACTCATTCTGATTATATTACACTCTTCTTCATAGAAAATGAAGTAATTTTTCTGGTTCCTCATCAAGCTCTTTCTTGCATTTTTCAAGTAAATGTGAAACCTAACTCTGGTTCTTTCTCTCCTCTCGTATCTTCTAACGGCAGTACTGTTGTCTTGCCTTCTGCTAAAGCTGAAGAACCCTTCGCTCAAACCTTTGATTCTAATGCTACTTTAGATGATTTTGGACCTATTCCTCCTACTCATCATTATACATGACATTGTAATTTCTTCCAAGATGTTATTTATGTTTTTATGATCTTCTCACTAAGAAGGAAACTGATTCTAACGGTATTCCTACACTAGTTCTTAAAACATGTGGTTACGAGATTTCAACCCGACTTAGTGAACTGCTTCGATTCAGCATGTCCGTTTCTAAGTTTCACTCCAGCTAGAAGTTCGCTATCATTCATTCTATGTTGAATAAAAGAGGACTCCTTTCCCAAACTTCCAAGCTATCGCTATATCGCTTCAGCCTCTGTTTTCTTCAAAATTTTCAAATCCATCCATAATGGGAGGATTTGAAACCATCTCATTTTTTCTTATCTCAATTCAGATTGCCAGTTTGGCTTCCGTAAGGAAAAGCATTTAATGATAATTTTCTTTCCCTTCTTCCTTACTTTTGATCCTCTTCTATAAAGATAAAAGAATGGCTAAAAAGATAGCTAATAATAGCTTTAAAATATTTTTGCAAAATGAATTTCAACAAACTTTCTAAAATATAAATGTTTATTTAAAAAAAAAATGCTTTGGGCAACAAACGGAACTAAGAAACTCGAATTGAAGAAAGTTGAAGCAATTTTTCTTCAAAAATAAACAATACAAAAATTCGAGAAATTCTGGATAATTAAGGATCAGTTTTACAAGGTTTTAATAAACAAAATATATATATGTCTTGTTTATAATAATAATAATAATAATAATAATAATAATAATAATAATAATAATAATAATAATAATAATAATAATAATAATAATAATAATAATAATAATAATAATAATAATAATAATAATAATAATAATAATAAATATAAAAATAAAATAAGAAAAGTAAAAAAAAATTTAAAAATTTAAAAAAAAAAAAAAATTTTTTTTTTTTTTTTTTTTTTTACAGTTATCACCACCGCTCACGGGCAAAGCCCTATTCAAAGAGGGGGTGTTAAAATAAACAAAACTTCAACTAACGTAAATTACGCAGATGAGCCACAGACGCGGGCCTGTAAAGTGAGGGAATTAAAAAAATTTTTTGGGAGTAAAGGGAAAAACACAGAAGCATGGAAGAGAATTTCCCAGAACAGAGGTGGCAGGAAAGAAGGAGGCACGCAGCGAACTAGTCTGGAGTTGCTAATATCAACACAAAACTCATGTGCCGACACAGCACCCCTTGTGCTACGAGGGCGTCTTAAAGGTGGTGGCACGCGAGTGGAAAGTTCCCTCGAGCACTTGCCGCTACGGTACCTATAGAAAAGAGAATAAAGCACCAACATCGAGGCCGCAAAAAGATAGGAGGGTCAAGTGAACTAGAAAGAAACGGACAGTTTATAAGCCTTTTGCCTTTGACTCGACCCTATCAAAAGCTCGGGATGAAACCTGAGGCCCCCCCAGATATGACGAGCAGTTACTCCATACAAGGCGGATGAGCCCCTTGTATAACTGAGGAGTAACTGTGAAGAGGAAAAAAGTCTCGCAGTCTAAACAGAACTTCCCGTTCTTTGAGGCCGCCTAGCAACCGTTGTCATGTGAGGTTTCCAAGACATTTTTGTTATGTTAAGGCCAAGGATGCTTTATATTGTCAACAGGAGAGACGAGAGAACCGTCGAAAAGATAGGAGAAGTTAGAAGGTGTCTTAGAGAGGGAGATTTGAAGAAGTTGAGTTTTTAAAGGATTGAATTCACAAGGTTCAGACGACCCACCCGAAATTCTATCCAGATCCAGCGAGAATAGAATCGGAAAGATTAAGACGAGAGGCAATTCTAAGAGTATAAAAGAGGAGCAGAATTGAAATGAGTTGAAGATGAAGGGTCGGGTCATCGGCATATGAGTGAATAGAGGTAGATGTGCAGGTTGAGAAGATCGTAGATGAAAAGTAGGAATAAAGTAGGAGATAAGAGCAGAACCCTGAGGAACACACTATTGACAGAAAAAGGAAGAAAGAAGTGCGCCCATCAACAACAGCCGATTTTGAGCGATTTGGAAAGAAAACTAGACATAAGTAAGCAAGGAAGGAGAAACCCAAAGGAGGGGCAGCTTTGGAGAAGCAGTGACGCGTGCCATACCCGTCAAATGCTTTGGATATGTCAAGCGCCACCGCGCAAGCCTCCCCTAGTTCCTAAGGGCGGAAAAACCATAAATCGGTTAAATAGGAAAGTATATCACCAGTAAACCTCGAGCGCGAAAGCCGTACTGGCGATTGGAAAGAAGAGAATGAATTCAAAGATGGTCTAGAAGTGAGAGACAAGGTTAAGAAGGTTCAAAAGATCTTAGATAGAACACAGGTGAGAGCTAAGGGCGATAGTTGAAGGATCAGAGCAGCTTCCTTTTTTCGGAATAGTTGGACATGTGCGTGCTTCCAAAAATAAAAAAGTAATAATAATAATAATAATAAATAATAAATAAGAATTAAGACATTTACTGGGATAATTATTATATATTTGTATTTCCATAATAATAAATTAATAATAATAATAATAATAATAATAATATCTTTCTAAAGTGATCTGGCAGATAGAGCGAAGTAAAAACGACGAATCAGCAGACAAAAATTATTTTTTCAGCTTCACAGCGGATTTATTTAAAAGCTAATATTTAGCACATTGAACAAAAGTATTATTATTGTTGTAAGGTTTGAAATTTGAAGGCGTTTTGTAAATTTGTTTATTAAAAAAATGGAAATTGAAATTAATTATAATCTTGAGTGGTCTCTACGTTATTTTGATTTGGTAAGCGTAATTTTAGGATCGCTTACATTAAGTTTAGGTTTCAGGTTACATTAAGTTGGGTTAGTTACATTAAGTGGGTTAGGTACATTAAGTTAGGGTTAGGTTACATTGAGTTAGATTAAGTGCATTAGTTTAATTTAGGTTACAATAGGTTATTAGGTTAGGTATTGATTATGTTGAATTACACTATGCTTACTGATTTTATTACTTTTTTAAAGGTATATATTATATATATAATATATACTATATATATATATTTTATATATATATATATATATATATATATATTATATATATATATAATATATTATATATGTATATTGGATAAACTTAAGATTCTTTCTGACCTCAAATCGATATTTAACTTAGAAATATCGAGGAAACCCATTTGGGAATAAACGAGATTTGTTAACATTATTTCATTACGAGCATTATTGGAACCTCCAAAGAAAATGATATATATATATATATATATATATATATTATATATAATATATAATATATATATATATATATATATAGATAATATATATATATATATATATATATATATATATATATATATATATATATATTATATATATTAATATATATATATATGAATCATTTATATTTATATTTTATATAATTATTATTTTATGGGTTATTTTTTTCAATGTGTATAATAAATATATATATATAATATATATATATATAATATATAATATATATATATATATATATAAAAATACGAATCCCCCATAAATTTTTAGTCTGATCCGTGAGGTCGAGATATTTTGTGTTCCTATTTTTGTGAACAATATGAATTTAAAAGATTTATTCGAACTTTGTGAAAATGATTTTACAGTTTTAGCATTGTTGCAACATTTTCGTTTGATAGTAGATAAAAAGGTTTGTGAAAAGTGTAAGAAAGAATGTGAAATTACGAAAATAGGAGGAAAGTTTTATTTTTATTGTAACTACTCCGCTATTTGGCGTTATTTATGTGGCAAAGAAAGCATCCTAAAGATGAGAGATTTAAACATTTCCTGGAAGCTATAGCAAGGAATTATCCATAAGTCATGAGTTGATTATTTGTTAAACCAAAATATTATTAATTTTTTACTTAAAGACAAAATATCTAGGTTAGGTCTAGGTTTACGGCAACGACAATCCATCTAGGTTAAGTCTAGGTCTACGGCAACGACAATCCATCTAGGTTAGGTCTAGGTCTACGGCAACGACGATCCGTCTAGATAGGTCGTACTGTACGGCTTTTTAAGTCTAGGTTATGATAAAGTTTGGTTAGGCATATATATATAAATAATATTTTATATATAAAATATATAATAAAAAAAATATGTATATATAATATATATATAATATATATATATATATATATATATATATATATATATATATATATATATATATATATATAATATATCGATATGTCGAAATCGAAGGTCAGAAAGAAACAAGTTTTTTACCATAATATATATATATATATAATATATATATATATATATCATATATATATATATAATATTATAAATATATATATAATATATATAATTACTGATATATGTATATATATATATATTATTATAGGTCCTTTATTAAACCAAGGGGCAATAATAAAATTATAGTATCGGAATGGTTGGTAATGCTATTTCAGAATTATTTACCTACGCTAAGGTTGCCTTCTTTCATTGTTTACGAAAAAAGAAGAATTAATTTAATTTTAGCACCGGTGTTGCCGGAAGCCCGCTGTAGTCCGCGGGCGGTCTGCCATGCATGGGGGCAACGTGTATCTCACCCACGTATTCGTAATTAAAAAAAAAAAAAAAAAAAAAAACAGTTCATGGCGTCTACATTCCACTCTACAAATTTAGGTAGATACAACAAATAAACTGAAAAAATGCTCCTTTTATAAACGCTTTAGGTGTGGAAAGCCCCAGAAAATATTATATCAATTTCTTTCTTAACTTTTTTTGTAAATATTAATTAAATTATATTGGAAATTCACCATTACAAAGAAAGTTTGTCTCTTTCTGTGTTTCATAAATTTATAATCATAAAATGCATTACCAGGTTTTACCAGCTGTTACAAAGCCTAAATTTTTTATTGCCCGTTTAAAAAGTACTATATATATATATATATATATATATTATATATAATATATATATATATATAATAATATAATAATATATATATACTTATATATATATATATATAATATATATATATATATATATAGCACTTTCCCTTTAAAAGGATGTTACATAAAAATGCAGATTTGGACAATATCGCTAACACTAATCGTCTAACCATTGCACTGTGGACGTGTTAACTTTAAACTCAATAGAAGAAGAGAATTGCACATGTTGCTTTATTAATCATGTTAATTTTTAATATTAATTTTGTTTTAATTTTTTTTTATTTATGTTATTAAGGGGCTCGAGCCGACGGTGGACAGAGGGGGACAAGTCCCCCCCCGTTCGTCCCCGCTGAGGAGAGACCCTTGACTCTTTGACATCTGCCCCTGGCGATTTAATCTGGGTATTCCTTTATTTAAAAAAATAAAAAAACTGTTATTGGCAACCTTGCGCTCTATATGCCTGAAATATCGAAAAAAAAAATCGATTACATCGCTCGTTTGATATATATCGGTTAACATCTTTTTAAAGAAGTTCCTATATATATAATATATATATATATATATATATAATATATATTATATATATAATATATATATATATAATAGATATATATAATTATAATATTATAATATATATAGTATATATATTTTTTTAGATATGTAATTTTATTTTATTTGTTTGAGGCGTGGGAAACTGTTATATTATTTTGACTTTAATATTTCAGTTTAATTAATTTTAATTTACCGATTTTAAAAATAGTTAGAATCGATGAAAACTTCAAAAATTAAAATTTCCGGTCAGATAATAATAATAAAAATAATAATAATAATAATAATAATAATAATAATAATAATAATAATAATAATAATAATAATAATAATAATAATAATAATAATAATAATAATAATAATAATAATAATAATGGGTCATGTCTCGTTTTTCTTACGTTCTTTGGAGAAGTTTTATTAATAATGAAAAGAAAATACCCTACAAAAGAGAAAACTTATTCAATATTATTTGGTAAGCTCAATAAATTGTTAGTTTGCTTTAAGTTTTCATTTTTTTTAATTGTAAGTTTTTTTAAACAATTATATTTAGCCAACTAGGATTTTCAAAAAAAAATTTTAAACAATTTTATTTTTTTATTTAGTCAATTAAGATTTATAACGATAAAATTCTCTCTCTCTCTCTCTCTCTCTCTCTCTCTCTCTCTCTCTCTCTCTCTCTCTCCTCTCTCTCTCTCTCTCTCTCGGTTGATATATACAAACTGCTCGCGCGCGCTGCGTGAAGTTTGTACACGGCACAGCTAGCCCGCAGCGACATTGAAGCGAGCGATCACGATGGTCTGCCATGCACGCACGTCGCCTGCCGTGCATCTACATTATGGTATTGTTTTAGTTTTTATTAAACAATAAATATCTAACAAAAAAATAATTTAACTACAAGATAAAATGATTTTAAAATGAAAAAAAAAAATCCATTTATATATACTATAATATCATATTATATATAGATAATATAGTATATAGTATATACTATATTTATATATAATAAAAATATAATATCTATATATATATATATATTATATAAGCATTGTTTTTTCTACGCGCAGCTCGATATAGTGGTGATTCAGTAATACCGTTTCTAACATCATTATGACATAATTTTCTTCTATATATATATATATATATATATAATATATATATATATATATATATATAATATATATATATATATATATTATATATATAAGTATATTATACCTTTCAGTCTGAACTTTCGTTTTTGACTTTGATATTCGATATATCGATAGAGATATATATCGATATCAATATATCATATATATATTATATATATATATATATATATATAATATATATATATATATATATATATATATAACTATATATATACTATAATATATATATATATAAATTTGTGTCCAACCTAACCACACTTTAATCCTAACCTTAGACTTAAAAGCTGTACAGTACGACCTATCTAGACGGATCGTCATTGCCCAAAACCTAGACAACCTAGATTATTATTGTTGCCCAAACCTAAGACCTAACCTAGATTGGATTGTCGTTGCCCAAGCACCTAAAAACCTAACCTAAGATGATTGTCGTTGTCTTAAACGTAGACCTAACCTAGATAGTTCGTCTTTAAGTAAAAATTAATAATATATAAGTTTAATAAATAATCAACTCACGACTTATCGGATAATTCCTTGCCATACCCTTCCAGGAAATGTTCAAGAGTAGATGTTGTTTCCATTAATTCGACCGCAAAGATCAAAGAAATCTTTTAAAACATCGCCTATATATATATATATATATATATATATATATATAATTTATATATAATATATAAATTATATATATATATTATATTATATATAGTCGTAAATTGTATATATATATATATACTAATATATATATATATATATATGATATTATATATTTTTTTTATTGAGAGAGAGAGAGAGAGAGAGAAATATAAACTTTCTTATAAAATGAAATCAGCAGTCTACGTCTGTAAATTTCAAAAATTGATAAATGTTCATTTGCCAGTAATTCTTGTCAAACTAATTTATTAATTTTGTCAAAACTGAACACTACGTAGTTGTTTTTAAATTCTCAAATAATTTATAAATATTCATATTTAAAATTCATTGCACTGACACTTCCTATCTCTACAAGTTCTTAAACAATAATGAAAGAAAATGGCGATCAAAATAAAGTATTCGAATGGGAGTTATAATAGGTACAGTCGATATACATATATCGAATATTTTGGAATATATCGTTTTGGGAACATAGCCAATTTTTTCAGTCAGTCCAAATCTTCATTTTGTTCCTTATATATATAATATATATATATATATATATATATATATATTATATATATATATATATTATATATATATATATATTATATATATATATATATATAATATATATATTATATATATATAAGTTGCCATAATAAAGAAGAAAATCCAAACACCTTTTCGAATAACTTTATTAGATTAAAGTTTACTAAATATATGTTGACTAAAAATCATCGATTTTTTTGATTTATCATTTTTTTTTTTTGCATTTTTTCATCGGAAATATTTAGAAAGGTTTTTATTTATTTTCCCCATTTAGGGGGCTCAAGTCGACGAGGAACAGAGGGGACGAAGTCCCCCCCCATCGTCCACCGGGAGACCGAGAGACCCCGAATCCTGCCATCTTTGAGGTTACCCTAATGTATTCCTTTAGCTTAAAAGTAATACCATAGTGTTAAAGGGAATTAAAATATATCTTTTTCTAACTAAAGGAATACCATAGGGTAAACCGCAAAGATGGCAGGAGTCGGGGCCTCTCGGCCTTCTGGTGGACGGACGGGGGGGACTTCGTCACCCTGGTGTCCCCCGTCGGCTCGATCTCCTAAATGGGGAATATAAAAAAAAAATTTCTAAATATTTCCGATGAATAAATGCAAAAAAAAAAAAAAAAAAAAAAAAAAAAAAAAAAAAAAAAAAAAAACAAACAAACGATGATTTTAGTCCAACATAGTATTTATGAAACTTTTATCTAAAGTAAAGTTCTTTGAAAAGTCTATAGTTTTTTTTCTTTCTATTAGGCACTTCATATATATATATATATATATATATATATGTGAAAGATATAAGTATATACTTATTTATTATATATATATATATATATATAATATATACTTATATATAATAATATAATTATTATAATAAATATTATTATATATATATATTTATACATTATATATATTATATATATTATATATTAATATATTATATATTATATTATTATATATATAATATTATATATATATATATTATATATATATTATATATATATAATTTATATAAATATAGTAATATATTTAATTGACCTTTACTTAAAAAAAAAGGAACGTGATTTTTAAAATTATATTGCATGCACCTTACTTTGCAATTTAAATTGGAAAATTTTATTTTTTACCATAGATTTTAAAAATTTAACCAAGTTGGTAAAAATTAAACCTAAAATTTTATGTCAAGGAAAAAAACGAAAGGTATTTTCGAGACATGAACGATAATAATAGATAACAAGCAAAGTCGCTACGCTCTCGCTGAAAGCGACCGTTCCAAGCTTGCCTAAAAAAGCAGCCTACGCTAGCCTGGGCTTTCCTCACTTCGCTCGCGCTATATATTATATATTATATATATATATATATATATATATATAATATATATATATATATATATATAATGATATATACTATATATATTTAAAATTATAATACATTTATAAATATTTATTTTTTTAATTTATATATATTATATTTATATATATATATATATATATATTATTTATTTATATAATATATATATATTATATATATATCATATATTATATATTAATTATATATATTATATATATATATATATATATATATAGCGCGAGCGAAGTGAGGAAAGCCCCAGGCTACGTAGCTCGCTTTTTAGGCAAGCTTGAACGGTCGCTTTCCGCGGAGCTGTAGCATTTGCTTGTATTATTATTATCGTTACAGTCTCTGAAATCCTTTCGTTTTTCGCTGGACATTAAAATTTTACCGTTAAAATTTTACAACTGCGTTTAAATTTTTAAATCTATGGTAAAATAAATTTCCATTTAATTTCAAAGTAGGTATGCATTATAATTAAAATAACGTTCTTTTTTTTAAGTAAAGGTCAATTAAATATATATATATTATATATATATATATATATATAATATATTATATATATATATATAATATATATATATATATATATTTAAATATTATATATATTAATATATATATATATATATAATTAAACATTAAATATATATATTATATATATATATATATAAATATATATATAATATTTTTATATTATATTTAAAATTATTTATATATATATATATAATATATATTATATTAGATATATATATTATGTATATAGTGAAGTTGCATAAGAAAAGAAGAGAAAATCTATAGACTTTTCTTTGAACTTTTTTTTTGATGCAAATTATCAGAAAATGTAGGTTTGTGTTTGTTCATTCGTTTGTTTGTTTTTTTTTTGTTTTCTCTGTTTTTTTTTTTTTTTTGTTTTTTGCATTTATTCATCGGGAAATATTAGAATTTTTTTTTTATATTCCCCATTTAGGAGATCGAGCCGACGGGGACACCAGGGTGACTTGAACAGTACCCCTCCCGTCGTCCACCAGAAGGCCGAGAGGCCCCGACTCCTGCCTCTTTTGCGGTTTACCCTATGGTATTCCTTTATTTAAAAAAGAATAATTTTTTCAATTCCCTTTACACTATGTATTACTTTAACTAAGGAATACCATAGGGTAAACCTCAAAATGGCAGGATTCGGCTGTCTCTCGGTCTGCCCGGTGACGATGGGGGACTTTTCGTCTCCCCTCTGTCCTCAGTGACTTGAGCCCCCTAAACTATCTGAAATTCTCCAAAAACTTTCGTTAAATATTTTCCGATGAATAAATGCAAAAAAAAAAAAATAAAATAAATAAAAAATCCGATGAATTTTTAGGTTCAAACATATATTTATGAAACTTCTAATCTAAATAAAGTTCTTTGAAAATTCTATATTGATTAATTCTTCTTTTTATTTATGCAAATATAATATATTAATATATTATTTAATATACAAGTATATCTATTATTATTATATATATTATTTTATAAATATTTTTATTTTATAATAATATATTTAATAAAATATACATTTACCAATTTTTTTAGCATTATATTAAATA
>JABUQX010092389.1:45000-47500 GCA_015478945.1 Trachelipus rathkii | reverse complement strand
ATAACGTAGAACCACTCAAGATTATAATTAATTTCAATTTCCATTTTTTTAATAAACAAATTTACAAAACGCCTTCAAATTTCAAACCTACAACAATAATAATACTTTTTTTCAATGTGCTAAATATTAGCTTTTAAATAAATCCGCTGTGAAGCTGAAAAAATAATTTTTGTCTGCTGATTCCGTTCGTCTTTTACTTTCGCTCTATCTGGCCAGATACTTAGAAAGATATTATTATTATATTATTATTATTATTATTATTATTATTATTATTATTATTATTATTATTATTATTATTATTATTATTATTATTATTATTATTATTATTATTATTATTATTATTATTACTTTTTTATTTTTGGAAGCACGCACATGTCCAACCTATTCCGAAAAAAGGAAGCTGCTCTGATCCTTCAAACTATCGCCCTATAGCTCTCACCTGTGTTCTATCTAAGATCTTTGAAACCCTTCTTAACTCTCACTTCTTAGACCATCTGGAATCTCATTCTCTTCTTTCCAATCGCCAGTACGGCTTTCGGCGTTCAGGTCTACTGCAGTGATATACTTTCCTATTAACCGATTTATGGTTTTCCGCCCTTAGAACTACGGGGAGGCTTGCCGGTGGCGCTTGACTATCCAAATTCATTTGAACGGGTTATGGGCCCATGGTGCCGGTTTTCCCAAAAAACTGGGGTCTCCTTTTTTTTCCAAAGCTCCCCTCCTTTGGGTGTCCTCCTTCTCTCGTTGCTTACTTATGTCTAGTTCTCTCTCAAATCGTTCCACTTTGATAGTTGTTATGGTGGAGTCACTCTTCCTCTACACCGTTATTGTGGTGTTCCTCAGGCGGTTCTGTCTTATCTCCTACTTTATCCTTACTTTTTCATTAATGATCTTCTCACCTGCACATCTAACGTCTATTCACTCTTATGCCGATGACTCGACCCTTCATTCTTCAAACTCATTTCAATTCGGCTCCTCTTTTATTTCTAGAATTGCCTCTCGTCTTAAATCTTCCGATTCTATTCTCGCTGATCTGGAAAGAAATTTCCGGGTGGGTCGTCTGAACCTTGTAAATTTCAATTCTTTAAAAACTCAACTTCTTCAAATCTCCCTCTCTAAAGACACCTTCTAACTTTCCTATCTCTTTCGACGTTCTCTCGTCTCTCCCTTGTTGACAATATAAACATCCTTGGCCTTAACATAAACAAAAAAATCGTCTTGGAAACCTCACCATCACAAACGGTTGCTAGGCCGGCCTCAAAGAAACGGAGTTCTGTTTAGACTGCGAGACTTTTTTTCCTCTTCACAGTTACCACTCCAGTTATACAAGGGCCTCATCCGCCCTTGTATGAGTACTGCTCTCATATCTGGTTGGGCTCTGGTTTCACCCCGCTTTTGGATAGGGTCGAGTCAAAGGCCAAAAAGGCTTATAAACTGTCCGTTTCTTTTAGTCACTTGACCCTCTATCTTTGCGGCTCGATTGTTGGTGCTTTATCTCTTTCTATAGGTACCGTAGCGGCAGGTGCTCGAGGAAGCTTTCCACTCGCGTGCACCACCTTAAAGACGCCCTCGTAGCACAAGGGTGCTGTGTCGGCACATGAGTTTGTGTTGATATTACTAACTCCAGACTAGTTCGCTGCGGCTCCTCCTTTCCTGCCTCCTCTGTTCTGTGGAATTCTGCTTCCATCTTCTGTGTTTCCTACTCAATTAATCTCCCTCACTTTAAGGCCCGCGTCTGTGCTCATCGCGTAATTTACGTTAGTTGAAGTTTTGTTTATTTTAACACCCCCTCCTGAAAAGGGATTTCCCGGTGGGCGGTGGTGATAAAAATATGTAAAAAAAAAAAAAAAAAAAAAAAATTATTTTTGTTTTTATTTTTTCTTTTTTTATTTTTTTTTTTTTTTTTTATTTTTTTTTTTTTTTTTTTTTTTTTATTATTATTATTATTATTATTATTATTATTATTATTATATTATTATATTATTATTATTATTAGTTATTAATATTATTATATTTATACTATTATTATTATTAAACAAAACAACCTACTTTCTTTAACAAAAACCTTGTAAAACTTGATCCTAATATCCAGGAATTTCTTGCGAATTTTTGTATTGTTTATTTTTGAAGAAAAATTGCTTCAACTTTCTTCAATTCGAGTTTCTTAGTTCCGTTTGTTGCCCAAAGCATTTTTTTTTAAATAAAACATCTGTATTTTATAAAGTGTGTTGGACATTTCATTGCAAAAAATATTTTGCGAGAGGCGTATTAGCTATCTTGTTTAGCCATGCTTTTTTTATTCTTTATAGAAGAGATCAAAAGTAAGGAAAGAAGGAAGAAATTATCATTAAATGCTTTTCCTTACGGAAGCCAAACTGGCAATCTGAATTGAGATAAGAAAAAATGAGATGGTTTCAAATCCTCCCATTATGGATGGATTTGAAAATTTTGAAGAAAACAGAGGCTGAAGCGATATAGCGATAGCTTGGAAGTTTGGGAA
>JABUQX010092389.1:15000-40000 GCA_015478945.1 Trachelipus rathkii | reverse complement strand
AGTCGCTTTGATATTTGAAATTATAAAATTTTATTGCGAATTTATTTCTGAATTTCCGAATGTGTAACCACGTTATCGAACAAGATGTAGTATTATTTTATATCTTCGAAAGTGGACAGAGATGAAAAAAACTCTAGTCAAATTCCGAAGATGATGACAATAATAACAACAATATTTATTGTGATAACGATAACAATAATAGTATACTACTAAGACTTTCTATAATTAGTACTATGAAAGCAATAATAATAATAATAATAATAATAATAATAATAATAATAATAATAATAATAATAATAATAATAATAATTATTATTAATGGTAATGACTACCAATAACAATTATTATTTGTAGGAACAATCTTCGTTGAAGACACAAAGTGTTTCAGTGAGAAGATGAATTCCGATAATAACTTTGCTTTTGTTCCTCAATGAATCTAGTTCTTACAAAGAAGACTAGAAGCCATTTAGAACGTATAAGCAAGGTTTAAAGAGGGAAGGCTAATTATTATTACTAAACAGAGGTAAAGCCTCTGTCTAAGGGAACTAACTTGCTCCACCACCAGGGTTAAACTATATCTACCATTACCACTAGTTACAATTTTCATGCACGGAATTCGCGGCGTGAAAGTTACACAAAGTTCAGGAACTCGCTAAACTTCGAACATTTAATTTTTATAGTTTGTGATAAAAATCTATAAATGTATATATATATATATATATATATATATATATATATATATATATATATATATATATATATATATATATATATATATATATATATATATATATATATATATATATATATATATATATATATATATATATATATATATATATAAGGAATATAATTATATAGTAAAATCTATAAAAAGACTACTATAAATAAGTTTTTTACCAAAAGTAGTCATTTAGGGTAGTGAAATTTATTTGACAATTTTCGACTCGAAAATTTTTGGCACGTGATCAGTTATCAAGTCGATTTTTTATATTTCTAAATAAATATTTATAATTTTATATAAATATTTTGATAAATATATATATAAAGAGTAATTTTCATTTATAATATTTAAAGGGGGAATGTTACAATAACATTTTTATGACAAGAATCGGTTTTATGACGACTCTTGAAAATGCAGATTTCACGTATGAAATATTGACAAGTATTTAGATTTTGATTTTTAGTTATTATTTCTAACTTTCTATTTTCTATGCTATTTACGATCTATATCTAAGTTTAATACTAGTAAAAAATGGTCTTCATTTTTTACGACGAGGCAGTAATTTCTGACCCCTTCAATTTCTGCGTTTTTACTTTATTTTTATTTAACTTTTTATTTTCTCTATTATTACCTTTTAAACAAATCTTTAAATTTGAAATTCTCTAAGTATTCCCCTTATATTAAATTTTCTCAAAATCTTTTATCTTTCCCAATTTCCCCTTTAGTTTTTTTTAAGCTTACTTTTTTTGAGTGTGAGTTTATTGTTTTCTTGTGTAAAAAAAATAAACAAAAAGGTAGTATACATCACGTTGGGTACAAAGGTGTTTGTAAATATTATATCTTTTTAGCTTTCGCCGAAGAGATAGAGAGAGGGAGAGCAAAAAGATAGACAAAAATCTCCACCTACAAATAAAACTGGACATAAAAATTAAGACGAAATAAAAAAAGGGCGACTTGGAAGATGATTTGCACAGATATTTGGTCCGGTGATAAAAACCGGTTACCAAATAACCGTAGGCGAATCGGATTAATCCAAGACTGTGAACTATTCTATAAGAAGTACTTCAACATTATATATCAACTCGTGTGTCCACTATCAAAAATTGAGTCATTCCAAATAGAACAACTCAATCAGAAGAGACTGATTCGATATATAATGTCAAAACACTTATCAAAAAATGACATATGAACGAATCAAAAACTGAAGCCTTTTTTACTAAGATATCTGCAAGGATAGAAGGGGGGCTAAATAGCCATTAGTGGGGTCCTATCAGTTTGTCCAGAAGGCTTTTATGAATGACATATCTACACGAATTTCCTAAAAATCACTGTTTAACGGAAGGAAAATTTCAATGGTTCTGCTGTGAATTTACAAAAAAAAAAGCATTCAACAGCCCTGACTTAAACATCGGTAAGACGCCTCCAAAAAACGGCGCTGAACCTCTAAAATTGAAAGGTGGAAGCTCACTTGAGAAGCAAGCTTCATCAAAATTATTGACTACTGTAACTGCATTATAAATGAATCTCGTAGACTTTTCTTTCGACTCGGAATGCAAAATATGGGACGGAGTCTACTGATGACAAGTGCAGTAAATTAAGATTGTAATGCTCCTCGGTCGCTCTCGCCGTTTTATAGTCGATCAAAACGACGCCGAGGGGGTTGACGGTGAGCAATTAGTTAAATAAACTTTAAATTGAATTATTAATATTTCAATAACAAATTTATTATCAAAAATTAGCAAATTTAAAATTATATAGTAAATAAATAAATTTATCAAACGAACTAATGTAGATTTATCGTAAAAATCATTAGAAGTTTACAACAGAAACCTCTGGCAACAATCACATGTTGTAAACTGGATATGTTTATTCTCAGAGAAATTACATAATAATTGTAATTTTTTAATTAAAGATAATTAACAATTTTAACAATAACTATCAGATTCTGTATGTTTTTCTGATTAATTTGATATAAATTTTATTTTTCTAGGACGATTGCAAGCTAAAATATATTGAATTTTTAATGTAACAATTTAAAAGGTCATCTGAGGTCAAAACTTGACCTTTCGATTAAAGGAGGTCAATGACACTTACGTAAATGAAAGATTAGAGTGTTAAGACCAACTTGAAATACTAACCAAGTCTGACAATCATTGAGCACCTGGTTAATTAGGGGTGGGTGGGAAAACTTTCAAAATGAAAATTCTCAAAATCGAAGGCCTATCTTTGACAGGTAATTCGATATGTTTATAATTATGTAATTATGACTTTGATCGATGTAAATTTCTATCAAAATGTAGTTTTATATCTGTAGTATAATCAAGGGAAGTATGAAATTTCAAAACTCTGTCAAAAGAGAGAAAATCGAATGCCGGTTACTTGTATCAGTTTTACTTTTCAATTTGGAAGGTTCTGTGTAAATGTATATATTTATATATATATATATATATATATATATATATATATATATATATATATATATATATATATATATATATATATATATATATATATATATATATATATATATATATATATATATATATATTTTTTTTAAATATATTGTATAATTTACTTGGTTGAAAATTGGTACAATAATAGTTTTTGACATGAATAAGAAGAATCCGGTGAAATTTTTAACAAAAAATGAAATGGGGGGGCAACCCCATTTTTAGGGGTTACAGGTAACCTAAGGGTCCCAAACTTGGGACTTTAACTATTTATTATTAAATGAATTAATATTGTGAATTTCAGGGGCGTAACCCAATTATAAGGGATACTTTACTATTATGAGCCACTATCATAATACGGTATTGAAATCTGAAATTTCTCGGTGTAAAATTGCACCGACTCTCAGAGCAATTTTTTATTAATAAATTTTAATTTTCATATATAAATGATTATTAAGATTACTATTTACAAACTTTTAAAAAGGAAATAGTGATGACTAGTGCATTCACAATTCCCTTGATCACGATTGCAAGTCAACCACTCGCGAATCCAGTCATCAAAACCCAAAAGGAAAACTGGCCACAAGTGGCAAATGAAGTAATTTAAAATAAATTACGACATTAAATTCCCCAGCCAAAGGAATCCAACAGAAAAATATAATTTGTTTTCGTAAGTTTTAGTGAAAGAAAATATAGTAAATAAGTATACTCTTTATTCGTCAGTGAACCACGTCCGAGGAGGAGGACGAAAGCTAAAAAATGACCCATACGCAGTGACAAAATATGACTCTCAAGTCTTGCATACTCGAATCTCAAAAAACATCCTTCTAAAACCTTAAGAAGGCAAGATCTCTCATTTCATTCTATGGATATAAAATTCGATTAGCCGATTTTGACTATAAACATTAAGAACAAAGCATACAGGCTTAGTTGTCATTCTTTCAGAATTTTAAATTTTTCAAAGTTCATTTAAATTCATGTTTCTTGATATTTTTTTGAGGCAATTTGCTCTTGGGGTCGACTTCAAATTTGGAATATGAATAGAGTTAGTCCATTATCAGTACAGGCATTTTCGATTTTTTGAAAGTTTACCATGTCCACTGTAACCATTTTTTTTTTTTAATTTGAATGAAAGGTGATAAATTTTTCTGTTCGTGCGGAGTGGATGAAATTTTCAGGGTTTATGTAGTCGGGGGAGGTGCATTTTTTACTTGATTATTTCCTTTGCATAAGCGAATTAGTTTTGATTTTTTGTTCTTGGAACAAATTTTCCGCTAAAAAAATTTTCTCAAAATTTTTAAAAATTTGGTTTGAGTATACTAAAAAATGATCTAAGTAAAAAAAAGATGCATCTTTCCCGACTACATATGCCCTGAAAAATTTCATCTACTTCACTTGAACAGAAAAAAAATTATCGCAATTTTTCATTTCAAAATTCAAAAAAAAAAAAAATTGGGTTTTGAAATTGGTGGACGCTGAGCACAAACTCAAAATCGAAAAGTATTTCTGTACTTTTTTTTTAGATAATGGACCATCTATGCATATTTCAAGTTTGAAGTCATTTTGTAAAAAACTCTGGAAGTTGCGTTCGAAGAATGTCAGCAGAAACATGAATTTTCATGAATTTTGAAAATTGAAAATTCTGAAAGAATGACTACAGTCACAGAAAAACACCGGAAATCAACGTTTTAGAGGGCAAAAAAAGCTACATTTTGGTGTTTATATAGTCAAAATCGGCTGAAGATTCCGGAATTTTATGTCCATTTTAGGTGGGGTGAAAACTGGGGCCCGTCCCAGGCAAAAAATTGGATCTTGCCCTTAACAAGGGAAGGTGTGTTTACATTGTAAACTGGGGGGTTATGTGTCTCAATGACGTTAACCATGTTTCCACTCCACCAGCAACATTTAGTCAAGGACTTATGATAGTACCTACCACGGACGCCCCCTTCCCAGAGGGACTTCCATTCCAAGACAGCTGCTTTTTTTTTTTAATTTTTTTATTGAAGGCTTTCCTTCAATTTTTTCCTACATCAAAAGGTTGTGCCTGTTTTACCTTTGTTCCTAACAATTTTCGGTATGTATTATGAGATGAACATGCAAGGCTTTCGAAATCATACCCTAAAACGTTGTTGGGATCAATTAATAACCCCATCCAAGGGACGAACGCGATTAACTTTTGAAATAAGAAGTATAAGTAAGAAATTTAATAGATTATTTTTAATGTTCAATAGTAAGAGAAATTATATGATAAGTTTTTTAATGTTGTCTAAATGGCTAATAAGGTTGTCGTCGAAGCTTATTTCGAATCGAATATAGCTTTGATCCGACGGGAAGCCAGGATGTTAGCCTGGCGGCGGTTCCTAGGGGGAGAACTTGATGTTGTAGGTGATTCTTCTTCTGTAGAAGAATCATAAATGTTACTATGAATTTCCAAAGGGTAAAGATGAATGACTGCGCGAGTAATTTCACCTGTTCTCGTACTCAAGGAAACCGATCTTACATAGCCATCAGGGGAAGTATGTAAAACTTTTACAATTCCCAATTTCCATTTTAAACGGGGACCGTCATCTTCCACCAGGACGACGTCTCCGACAGTTACATTTGGGCGATCAGATTTATTGTAAGATTGCCTTAAGTTTAATAAATAATCCTTTTCCCATTTAATTTTAAATTTATTTACAAGGGAGAGGATATATTTGTAGCGTTTACCAATTTTTATAGGATCTAAATATGTGGGATCCATTTCAATAAGTTCCTCTGGAACTGGGAGCGAATTTAATTTATGCCCTGTTAATAAATGGGAAGGGGTGAGTGGTTCCTCACTATGGAGGTCATCCCCTACAAAGGTGAGAGGACGGCAATTTAAAACCGCCTCTACTTCAATTATAATTGTATAAAATTCATCATAAGTGATGAGGGCATTAGTAAGGGTACGTTTCAAATGGAGTTTGGTTAATCCAATTAGACGCTCAAAAAATCCTCCGTAGTGGCTGCTACGAGCAGGATTGAACCTCCATGTAATGGAGTATTGATTAAAAAATTGTTTTACTGATGGTAAACTATGTAACTGTTTTAAATAATCAGATGATGCATGAAAGTAGGTGGCGTTATCTGAATAAACGACAGAAGGGACACCACGTCTACCCATGAAACGGCGGAATGATCTCAAAAAGATTCTGTGTTATTGTCTAAAACGAGCTCGAGATGGACTGCTCGAGTCGTTGCACAGGTAAATAATACAATATAACATTTTGTTGTAGCTGTTTTTGAGGTTTTAATTATAAAATGACCTGTCAGGTCAACTCCCAAAATAGTAAATGGTTTGGTGTTTATAACTCTTACTTTAGGCAAAGCAGCTAGAGGGGCGGACCTAAAGTGAAGGGCTTGTAAACGTTTGCACAAAATGCATGGTCTTGTGACTTTTTTAATATTGGTTCTCATATGGGAAAAATAATACTTTCTGCGTATTATTAAAAGGAGCTCAGAGGTTCCTAAATGATGAAAGGACATATGGGTGTCCCATATGATGAGTTTTATCAAATGATGATTAGTTGGGAGTAAATAAGGGAATTTGGTGTCATAAGGCAGAAAAGAGTTTCCTAACCTTCTATCACACCTAAGTATACCATTTACTAATATTATATTAAGTTGTTTACACAACTGTGTAAGGGGTTTTTTATTTTTCAAACAATCTATTTCAGACTGGAAATGCAAACTTTGCATATATTTGATCCAATATGACTCAGAAATTTGTTTCTCCTCAATGGAGAGTTGATGGGAGAATTCAGGTTTTATAATTGATTTATTTAAAGGGGATTTATTTACAGAGTTTTTCAAATTTTTTATGAACCTGAATACTAAAGCTGTTATTTTTATAATTTTATTGTAAGATGAATAATTCTCACTGTTCAGTATACTTTCAACAGGAGTAACTGTCACAGCTGAGATTATTAAGTCTTCTTCTTTATTTTGTGAAGAAGAAGGATGTTCCCTCCAGACTGGCCAGTCTGAGGGATTTAAGAGCCAAGTTGGACCTGATGTCCATAAATCAGAAGATAAATATTTACAATCTGACCCGCGAGAAGCGAGGTCAGCGGGGTTGTCCTGTGTAGGGACATATTTCCACTCTATAGAGGGAACATTTTTTCTAATCTCGTCCACCCTGTTCTGGTTAAAGGTGGGGAGTTGTTTTTGTGAAAAAATCCACTGCAAGGTGACTTGACTATCACACCAAGCATATATTTTTTCAAAGTTTAATATGTTTTCAAATGTTTCTAATATAAATTTCAACATGCGAGATGATAATAGAGCTCCCATAAGTTCTAAACGGGGGATGGAAAGCTCTTTAATGGGGGATACTTTTACTTTTGATAATAATATTTTTGATATGGGTGTTGAGTCTGCACAAGAGACTACATACACCACGGTACCGTATGCAGAGCCAGATGCATCGGAAAAGGCGTGGAGTTCCACATTAATTGAATATATAAGTTGCCTGGGCAATTTTAAGTTTAAACATTGTTCAAATTGAACCACAAGTGATCTCCATTCTTTTTGAAGATCATTGGGAATCTTGTGGTCCCAGTCAAGTTTTAATTTCCAAATTTTTTGTAGAAGCATTTTGCCTCTTATAACTACAGGTGACAAAACACCAAGAGGATCAAATGCAGATGCAACATTATGTAGTATTTTACGTTTAGTATTGGCTTCTGGGTCGAAGCTACGAGTGGGGTAGGACATGGTATCGGAAGAAGTATCCCATTCCATACCTAAAATTTTTAAACAAGGTTCTTCTATGCCCAATTCCTTTTCTTGAAACATAGAAGCAGCGAGAGATGAGTTGGAAGCCCACTCTCTTAAATTTAAACCAGCCTCTGCAAATAAGGATCTGGTTTCAAAAAAATATTGTTTTATTTCCTCTTCGGTGTCAAATGTACCGAAGAGATTATCTACATAAATTTGTTCTAATATGGCATCCTTGTATACCGTTTGGGATTTATTTACATGGTGATGGAGGCATGCTGCCAATAAAAATGGACTACAAGTTGCTCCAAATAGTACTGATTTGAACCTATATGTCACTATAGGCGATTGGGGGTCTGAGGGGTCTCTGACCCATAGGAAACGAGTTGAATCTCGATCCTTTTCTGCTAAACGAATGCCTAAGAAGGCTTTTTCAATATCTGATGAAGTTGCGTACTTTTTTATTCTAAATTTTAATAATAATTTTCCCAGATCTGTTATCAGAGACGGACCACTGTGTAAACAGAAATTTAAACTGGGATTGTTGGATGAGCAGTCATAAACTAAACGAAGTTTAGTTGTAGAGGAATTTTTGCGCACCCCATGATGGGGAAGGTAGTGTAACTTGGCTTCAGGATGGAGGGGGTGGAAGGTTTTACTTCCTCGATGAAGTCAAGGGACAGCTGTTCCTTTATTACATCATTATATGAGTTTAATAATTCGGGTTCAGTCCTGAGCCGTTTCAATACACTATAAAGTCGACGTTTCGACAAAGAATAATTATCAGGTAAGTTGGGATGGTTTGTACGCCATGGCAATGACACTACATATTTCCCATTTATAAAGCGCAAATTTTCTTTAAATGATTCAAGGGTAGTTTTTTCAGCTAGAGTAAACTGCTCATCAGGTAATATTCCAATATGGGAGAGAGACCATAAACGATCAAGGTCGTCTATGGAGTTTTTGTTATACTCCTCCTCTGTGATCACAGAAGGAGGGGGGAGGGGGTCCTCAGCTGAGGAAATATTTATATTTTCTATATTTTTTATCGAAGCAGAATCAGTACTACAAGCTTCAGTTGAAGCAGATAAAATATTTTGATTAATATTTTTAATGGTGTGAGAGTTCTCACAAGTCTCAGAGGAGACCAAATTCATATTTTTTGTACTTTTCGAGGGGGAAATAATAATTTTTTCAGAAAGGTGATGTTCATCACCAACCTCAGTTGAGGTAAAATTCATATTTTTTGTACTTTTAATGGGGGAATCAATTTCACAAGCCTCGTCCGAGGCAGACAAAACCTTAAACCTATTTACTAAATCTAAATATTCCTCTTGGGAAAAATATGAAAGCTGATGCGCATTATTTACAACTTCCCCTCCCTCGGCATCTTCGAAGGGAGGTGAAGGATTTAAATTTAAAGAGTCCTCTGCCTCAGTTATAGAGAGGGGAGGATTTTCACTTAAAATTAATGGTTCTTCCTCCTCAATTACAGGGAGAAAGGAAGAATGATCAATATTTTTATGATTAGAATGGCTAAAACTAATTATAGGATCGAAAAATTGGACTTCGGCCCTAAAAGAAGATACAATAGTGACTTGAGAATCTGTGCCACCAGAAGTAAAGGGTAATTTGCCCCAAATAATATTACCTACATTTGTTTTTAACAAATTTACATTGTTTATTTTCTCATATGATTGGAGAAAATGGGGGAGGTTGTCGGATCCGAGGAGTAAGCCAATGTCCGTAATAACATCTGATGTTGGATAAGGATTGGCAAGGGGAATACGATATTGTCTGAGCATTTGTGTGGTCTTTACAAGCCCAGGTATTTTAAGATCGTTGGGAAGGCGATCTACTATAACAGCAGATATAGGAATCACCCCCTCCTTGGTACTGATGTTTAAGGTGACCACATCATGTACCGAAGGAGTGCCTTTTTTGTTAATTCCGTTTATGGAGATGTTACAGTGGAATGAGGGATACAGTTTAATATTTTAGCCACTGATTTTGATATTAACGAAAGTTGAGATCCTTGGTCGAAAATACTTCGAACCAAGATGGGTTTGTCTCCTTTATTTATTTTTAAATCCGCTATGGGAAGAGCTACACCGTTGCTCTGGGCCAACAAGGTGGAGGTTAGGTGGTTTGAAGCGGATTGGGGTACAGTTGTAACATATTCTGGTTTTTTATATTGGGGACAAAGAGCAGTATGATGCTCAGGAGACTGACAAGTGTAACACTTTTTGTTGTTTTGACAATCAGGTGTAGGATGGTTGGCACCTAAACACTTTCGGCACCAACGGTGACTGTTGACTAATTGATTACGAAGTTCAAGGGTATTTAAAAGACTACAGTTGGCAGTGTAGTGACTGCTGTTACAGAAACGGCATTTTATAAAATTATTTTGACTATTGGGAAAGTTATTGTTATTATAATTATTGTTTGGCCGATTTTGATAATTATTTTGATTGTTATTATAATATGGGAGTCTATTTTGATAGTTAGGGGGTTTATTATTGTTAAACCTATTAAAGTTGTTATTAAAGTTAGGTTTATTTTGGTTAGGTTGGTAGTTTTGTTTATTATTGGACTTTTGAGATGGTGAGTTTACATTTGTATTTAATATAGTTGATTGTTTGGGTTTGGCCCCTTGTCCCTTCCATTTATTATTGGAAGGTGAAGTATGCTCAGATTTTTTAGGGGGATTTTTATTGTCCTTGTTGGATAATGTTTGACCTGAGGCCTCTAAAACTGAAAGGGCCTGGTTTAACATTTCAAAAAGTAATTCAAGGGTCCAACTTTCACCAGCCCTATCCCATTTAACCTTTTCTTTGATTTGTGATGGCAATTTTTGGGCCAGTAAAACACCCAAGATAGTAGAACCAGTTTTGTCGTCTACTATTAGTTTTTTATTTTTTAAAGATTCTATATAGCATTTTATGTCAGCTTTATATTGATAGAGATCTGCATATTCATACCTGGGGGGGTTAACTTAGTTAATTTCAATATTAAAGTCTCTTGGACTTTTGCAGGGTTATCAAAATCTTCCTTAAGAAGATCTCGAATAGTTTTATAATTAGTACCGGTGATGGCATAGCCAGATACCATCTGTTTCGCTGTGCCTTGAAGGCAATCCAATAATAAACCGAGTTTACTAAGATCAGAATAGTTCTGACCTTCGACATAGTTCTCAAATGATTCAATGAAAGAGGCATATTCTAAAATATTGCCATTAAAGGTAGGTAGTTTTTTAATGGGACGTTTAAATGCCTCCGGCTCTCTAGGGGTAGCCGGGACAATCGGTGATGTAGGGCGCGAAGCTGGTCGCGAAGGTGGTTTAGTAAGTTCTTTAATTTTATATTCAATGGCGCTGATGGAATCAAAAATAGAAGCATGTCTTTCGTACGTAGTGTTGCCATCGATCAAAAGATTTTCCTCGTCAAGGAAATTTGCGATGTTATCATCAGCTTCTGTTAGTTTAATGTCTAAGCTTTCTAATCTTTTTATAAGAGAATTCAATTTGGGAATATCGGGGTTGGCTACCATTAATTGGGTATTAGTTTCGTTAACTGTCTTTGTGACATGGGAACGTAACAATTTGCGCGATTTTTTAAATGCCTCGTATAATTTAAGATCACTATCTGATAAATCAGACATGGGGGAAGCCATTTTTAATCAAAATTTTAAAATATATAAACAGAAAAACAATGTGTCTTGAGACACTAAAATATTAAAATATTTAAATTTATCAGATTAAATGTTGATTTATAATACAAGTACAATATAGATTGTACAAGTAAAAATATGGTACAAGTACGAGTACTTTGTACAAAAATAATGTGTCTTGAGACACAAAAAGAACTATAAGATTAAATATATTTTATAATGTTCAACAAAAAATGTTGAACCGATGAACCGGTTTCAGATGTACCGGTATAAAGCGCTGGAAAATATTGTATAAAAAATTTATACATAAAAGTGTCTCGTGACACTAAATATTCAAATTGTATACTAAGTTATTTTTATATATATAAAAAAAAAATATATATATATATATACCGGATAAAACCGGTAAAATGTGAATACCTATACGAGGTATCACTGAAAAATATATATATATAATATATAAATATATAAACGATTGTTTATATAAAAAATATTGCCCCTACGGTCAGTGAGTGGTGGATTTTTTATATATATATATATAATAATTTTATGGAATATTAATGTTAGAAATATTTAAGACTAACTTAATATTAAGTAATTGTGTTTATATTACACAAACAGATTTTATATAATAATGAGACTTAAAATTAAGTATTAAAAAGTGTATATTTTTCTATATACCACAAAGAAAATATATAAAATATGGTCCAAAGACTTTCAATTGGATGAAAATATTTAAGTTGAATATATATATATAAAAAGTTTTATTATCTATATATATATATATATAATGTAATTTAAAAAATATTTTTTCTAAAATATTTTTAAAGAAAATAACCGTAATGGTTTTTTGTTTTAATTTTATAAATTTTAATTAAAATTTGGATGTGAAAAACTGGAGACTATAAATTGTATGTGAAGAACTGAGACCTATGTCTCATATATCTCTACTACCAAAAAAAATAAAAAATGTTTATTTAATATTTTGTTTAAAGTTGAATGTTGTTTAAGGGGAAAAATATGTTTAAGGGGAATATTTAAGTGACACGAGGTCAAACAATGAAAAATATATATAAACTATTATTAAAAATAGTTTAAAAAAGGAATGGCAAATGATTTTATATAAAAAAAAATTTTTATAAAATTTTGGGTAAAAGTTCGTGTGCCAAGTATTTATGACTCACAAACAAATGGTACCAATAAATGGTCTATAGGGATAAAAAAAAAATAAATTTTTAATATTGAAGTGGTTAAGGAACTGACGGGAGTTCTAACACGTTAGGGCGCCACTTAAAATGTGGCGCAAATTAAATGTTTCTAAATGGGGGCGTGAGTTAAAGCACGTTGGGCGCCACTTAAAATGTGGCGCAAATTAAATGTTTCTAAATGGGGGCGTGAGTTAAAGCACGTTGGGCGCCACTTAAAATGTGGGGATTAGTGACCCAGTCCCAGGTAGCTGGGCTAATGAAGACCAGATCACAAATCCACATTTATTCCTACTTCCAAACAAATCTCTGGCGCGGTACCACTTTCGCTTGATCAGTTTGGAAGGAGCCAATGAATAGTGGAATATAAATTTGTATATATATATATATACTCGGTGGACCTCGTGTGGACCAGAGTAATTAATATATATATATATACAACGAATGAAAAATAATTGTTGATTCTCTAATTTACTGCTTATATAAACTGAATGTCCATAAAAGAATCGAGTTTTATTTATGATGATTTTTGGGGACGAAAAAGTTTTATCGTATATTAAATTTAATTGAAATTTATTTTTTATGTTGTTATTGAAAGTATACTAGATTTATTTTATATGGAAGTCGCTTTGATATTTAAAATTATAATTTTTTATTGCGAAGTTATTTCTGAATTTCCGAATGTGTAACCACGTTATCGAACAAGATGTAGTATTATTTTATATCTTCGAAAGTGGACAGAAAAAAACTCTAGTCAAATCCCGAAGATGATGACAATAATAACAACAATATTTACAGATAACGATAATCAATAATAGCATACCACCAAGACTTCTATATAATTCAGGGCACCATGAAAGCACAATAATAATAATAATAATAATAATAATAATAATAATAATAATAATAATAATAATAATAATAATAATAATAATAATAATAATAATAATAATAATGGTAATGACTACCAATAACAATTATTATTTGTAGGAACAATCTTCGTTGAAGACACAAAGTGTTTCAGTGAGAAGATGAATTCCGATAATAACTTTGCTTTTGTTCCTCAATGAATCTAGTTCTTACAAAGAAGACTAGAAGCCATTTAGAACGTATAAGCAAGGTTTAAAGAGGGAAGGCTAATTATTATTACTAAACAGAGGTAAAGCCTCTGTCTAAGGGAACTAACTTGCTCCACCACCAGGGTTAAACTATATCTACCATTACCACTAGTTACAATTTACATGCACGGAAATCGCGGAGTGAAAGTTACACAAAGTTCAGAAACTCGCTAAACTTCGAACATTTAATTTTATTATTTTGCGACAAAATTCATAATGTGGTTATATATATATATATATATATATATATATATATATATATATATATATATATATATATATATATATATATATATATATATATATATATATATATATATATATATATATATATATATATATATATATACATATAAGGAATATAATTATATAGTAAAATCTATAAAAAGACTACTATAAATAAGTTTTTTACCAAAGGTAGTCATTCAGAGTAGTGAAATTTATTTGACAATTTTCGACTCGAAAATTTTTGACACGTGATCAGTTATTAAGACGAATTTTTTAATATTTCTAAATAAATATTTATAATTTTATATAAATATTTTGATGAATATATATATAAGGAGTAATTTTCATTTATAATATTTAAGGGGGGAATGTTATAATAACATTTTTATGACAAGAATCGGTTTATGACGACTCTTGAAAATGCAGATTTCACGTATGAAATATTGACCAGTATTTAGATTTTGATTTTTAGTTATTATTTCTGACTTTCTATTTTTTATGCTAATTACAATTTATATTTAAATTTTAATATTAATAAAAAATGGTTTTCATTTTTTATTGACGACGAGGCAGTAATTTCTGACCTACTTATTTTGATTGAAATTTTTAATTTCAACTATGACGAGAATTTTTCTCTATTATTATGTTTTAACCAAATCTTTAAATTTGAAATTCTCTAAGTATTCCCCTTATATTAATTTTCTCAAAATCTTTTATCTTTCCCAATTTTCCCCTTTAGCGTTTTTGCTTACTTTTTTGAGTGTGAGTTTATTGTTTTCTTGTGTAAAAAAATAAACAAAAAGGTAGTATACATCACGTTGGGTACAAAGGTGTTTGTAAATATTATATCTTTTTAGCTTTCGCCGAAGAGATAGAGAGAGGGAGAGCAAAAAGATAGACAAAAACCTCGAAGATTTCTCCACCTACAAATAAAACTGGACATAAAAATTAAGACGAAATAAAAAAAGGGCGACTTGGAAGATGATTTGCACAGATATTTGGTCCGGTGATAAAAACCGGTTACCAAATAACCGTAGGCGAATCGGATTAATCCAAGACTGTGAACTATTCTATAAGAAGTACTTCAACATTATATATCAACTCGTGTGTCCACTATCAAAAATTGAGTCATTCCAAATAGAACAACTCAATCAGAAGAGACTGATTCGATATATAATGTCAAAACACTTATCAAAAAATGACATATGAACGAATCAAATACTGAAGCCTTTTTTACTAAGATATCTGCAAGGATAGAAGGGGGGCTAAATAGCCATTAGTGGGGTCCTATCAGTTTGTCCAGAAGGCTTTTATGAATGACATATCTACACGAATTTCCTAAAAATCACTGTTTAACGGAAGGAAAATTTCAATGGTTCTGCTGTGAATTTACAAAAAAAAAGCATTCAACAGCCCTGAATTAAACATCGGTAAGACGCTTCCAAAAACAGCGCTGAACCTCTAAAATTGAAAGGTGGAAGCTCACTTGAGGAGCAAGCTTCATCAAATTTATTGACTACTGTAACTGCATTATAAATGAATCTCGTAGACTTATCTTCTGACCTCGAATGCTCGGAATGCAAAATATGGGACGGAGTCTACTGATGACAAGTGCAGTAAATTAAGATTGTAATGCTCCTCGGTCGCTCTCGCCGTTTTATAGTCGATCAAAACGACGCCGAGGGGGTTGACGGTGAGCAATTAGTTAAATAAACTTTAAATTGAATTATTAATATTTCAATAACAAATTTATTATCAAAAATTAGCAAATTTAAAATTATATAGTAAATAAATAAATTTATCAAACGAACTAATGTAGATTTATCGTAAAAATCATTAGAAGTTTACAACAGAAACCTCTGGCAACAATCACATGTTGTAAACTGGATATGTTTATTCTCAGAGAAATTACATAATAATTGTAATTTTTTAATTAAAGATAATTAACAATTTTAACAATAACTATCAGATTCTGTATGTTTTTCTGATTAATTTGATATAAATTTTATTTTTCTAGGACGATTGCAAGCTAAAATATATTGAATTTTTAATGTAAAAAATTTGAAAGGTCATCTGAGGTCAAAACTTGACCTTTCGATTAAAGGAGGTCAATGACACTTACGTAAATGAAAGATTAGAGTGTTAAGACCAACTTGAAATACTAACCAAGTCTGACAATCATTGAGCACCTGGTTAATTAGGGGTGGGTGGGAAAACTTTCAAAATGAAAATTCTCAAAATCGAAGGCCTATCTTTGACAGGTAATTCGATATGTTTATAATTATGTAATTATGACTTTGATCGATGTAAATTTCTATCAAAATGTAGTTTTATATCTGTAGTATAATCAAGGGAAGTATGAAATTTCAAAACTCTGTCAAAAGAGAGAAAATCGAATGCCGGTTACTTGTATCAGTTTTACTTTTCAATTTGATGTTCTAAATGTTTATTTTTATATATATATATATATATATATATATATATATATATATATATATATATATATATATATATATATATATATATATATACATATATATATATATATATATATATATATATATATATATATATATATATATATATATATATATATATATATATATATATATATATATATATATATATATATATATATATATATTGAAATATATAATTTACTTGGTTGAAAATTGGTACAATAATAGTTTTTGACATGAATAAGAAGAATCCGATGAAATTTTTAACAAAAAATGAAATGGGGGGGGCTCCAGCCCCTAACCCCATTTTTTAGGGGTTACAGGTAACCTAGGGGTCCCAAACTTGGGACTTTAACTATTTATTAATATTGTGAATTTCAAGGGCGTAGCCCAATTATAAGGGATACTTTACTCTTATGAGCCACTATCATAGTACGGTATTGAAATCTGAAATTTCTCGGTGCAAAATTGCACCGACTCTCAGAGCAATTTTTTATTAATAAATTTTAATTTTCATATATAAATGATTATTAAGATTACTATTTACAAACTTTTAAAAAGGAAATAGTGATGACTAGTGCATTCACAATTCCCTTGATCACGATTGCAAGTCAACCACTCGCGAATCCAGTCATCAAAACCCAAAAGGAAAACTGGCCACAAGTGGCAAATGAAGTAATTTAAAATAAATTACGACATCATCCATTTATTCATAGGACCCCCACCCTCTGGGGGGGTCCCTGACACCCTTTACGAACTTTTAACCTTCATATTCGAGATCTATGGGTTCGATAACATATATTACTGTATTATTATACAAATATTTTTTCTAACCCAGCACCGCACCGGAGCCAGCACCGGTGCCAACTCCGAATCGAATCTGGATCTGATTCCTACTTACTCATACCTCATCTATACCATCTCCAAATTTCAACCTTCTGAGGTCATTTCAATTTTTAGTAAGGGGCAGTGCCCCCTAAGGAGGGGGCGCAGGGATACGTAACCTCGGCTACGACGAGGTTACGTCACCACCTAGTGCGCCTCCAAATTTTAGCCCGATACGATAAGCCTAACCATGATAGATATATAATAATAATAATAATAATAATAATAATAATAATAATAATAATAATAATAATAATAATAATAATAATAATAATAATAATAATAATAAGTAAATAAATAATAGTAATAATTGCAAAGCGTAAGAACGTTCAAGGTCAAATTTACTTTCATGATAAACCTAACCCGGGTCTTTCCAACGCAGTACCGGGCGTAGCGTGAGTTACCTCTATGAGGCAACACCCACTTAGGGTGGTCCTACGAACACGAAAACTCGGTTATAACGAGATTACGACATCAACTAATACTATACCAAATTTCAAATCGATACGATAACTCTAACACAGCAAAAAAGGAGCTCTACCATACTGTAAACATACTTAATATATATATATATATATATATATATATATATATATATATATATATATATATATATATATATATATATATATATATATATATATATATATATATATATATATATATATATATATATAGTAATAGCAGTTTCAAATCATCCTTTCGTGCGTTTGTCGGTATACACAAAGAGAGTCACTTTATAGGTTCCTACATGAGTCAGTATATAGGCTTGAGATGCCAATATATATATATATATATATATATATATATATATATATATATATATATATATATATATATATATATATATATATATATATGAGAGAATGGGTTGTAGAGAGAGAGTGTATATATATGGTACACATAAACACATAAATACAAATATATATATATATATATATATAATGATTTGATAGGTGATGGGAGGAATATTAAGAATGTCCAGGTTGTAAAAAGACTGCTTACAAGATATTTGAGCAGGAGATTTCATAATTATATATATGAGTGAGATATATATATATATATATATAAAGATCATATATATATATATATATATATATATATATATATATATATATATATATGCCAAAGTTTCTACCTTAGATGTCCTTGTTCTGCAACGTGAATTCATATAGGTTAGGTTGCATTGTTTTGCAACGTGAGTCCATGGTTAGGTTGCATTGTTTTGGCAAACGTGAATCCATCTAGGTTAGGCTGTGCATTGTTGTGCAACGTATCCGTATCAGTTAGGTTTAAATGTACCCCTTTAAGTTATGATAATATATTTATATATATATATATATATATATATATATATATATATATATATATATATATATATATATATATATATATATATATATATATATATATATATATATATATATATATATATATTTCAACTGTCTATATAAGTTTGTGTTCCTGAACTGAGTCACCTTGAGTCATGTAAGTGACTTAGGCATCGTGTGACTCAGGTGTTGACTTGTTTGGTTGCACGCACAAAGGAACGAAAGGTGATTTGAAGTAATTTTCCTATTATTAGTATATATATATATATATATATATATATATATATATATATATATATATATATATATATATATATGTATCAATATGAGAGAGAGGATATATTTATATATATATATATATATATATATATATATATATATATATATATATATATGCTCATGTCGATTTTCTGCCTCCAGTTAAGCTCAAGCCAATTTTTTTTTAAATCTATGTAATCGAATAAAGTGTTGAAAGCTCTCTTGTTGCCACATGCGTGTTTTTTTTCTTGCAATGCAGAGTTAAATAAATTATAACTAAAAATAAATTACATTATATATACGTGAAGTAAAAGTTATGTTAGAGTTTAATTAGTTTACATAGATTTAAACTATATATATATAAGTTAAGTAAAGGTTATGAGTTTAGTTAGTTTACATAGATTTTAACTTTTTTTTTTTTTTTTGTAATATTTTAGAGGTGTGAAGATGCTTTAATAATAAAGTTTCAATTTGACTTTAGGCATTTTCACTTCAATTTTATGAAATGTGTTACAAAGTGATACAAAATTATGCTTACTTTTAGGAACTGGTTTGAAGTCCTCTTCTTTATAGATCCTTCCGACACACTACACAGATTCAGGAGAGATATTATTGATATGTATATATGTTGAGAAAACAGAAAATAAAAGAATTAATATTTGATTGTTGATTATTTAAATGTTATTTAAATAGTAGTGCATAAATATATATATAAATATATATATATAGAATGCCTCCAAAGAACAAACAGAAAAAATTACATATAAGTTCCCTCGAACCCCCTGTGCACAGCGTATTCTTTGAAACCGTAATGTAACCTTATTTCCCCCCTTAGGATCAATCCCATGAGATTGAATAATAGAATAATAGAAAAAATAAAGCAATACTTTCTCTTTGCAAGATATCGATACTATCTTCCTTATTGTTGTAGTGTTAGTGTAATTGTGACCTATCCTGTTAATGGTTCCTTTCCTCCTTTGCCTTATTAAATAGCCCTGAAGGCAAGAGTGTTTCCTTAATAAATCCTTAATAAAATATATTGTCCTACTTATTTATCCTTTCCTTTTTCCTTTAGTTCATTAATGAATGATATGTTAATGTTCATATATCACATAAGTCTTTTAATAGTTCATTAAACACTGAAACACATAAAACTAAATTAAGTAAACACATAACAAAAGAAAAAAAACATAACTTAAAACAAAACCCCAAGAACATCGTTGATCCATCTTTTCTTTCTATGACAGCCTCTAATCTGTGCAATACAAACACCGCCTTATAATTTCTCCCTCTTTCCTTCCTCACTAACCCTTATTTCCTCCACATGTCTTTTATACCTTTTACATCCACTCTTGTTCTTTAAACACATCAGCTCACCTGATTCTGTATCCCACCCATTTCACTTCAGTTATCTTTTTCTCCTCTAGCATCCATCTGATCCATGCTACATCTATTCTTAAACCCTTACTCAACACCTTAGTTTCTGAATACACTGCATTTTTAAGAGTCTTGCTATCAGTATACACTCTCACTGGCAATCTATTACCCCCAATCACTTCTCTCCAACATTCTGCTACAAATATACCAGCTTCCACCCCTTCTATAAACCCGATTGCCTCTGCCTCTATAGTGGACCTGGCAACTCTCTTTATGCATTTTGACTTCCAAACAATAGGACACCTATTCCCCTGTTTATCCTTTAAACACACTATGTACCCTACCTGTGGATTCACCCTTTCCTCATTCCCATGAGATGCATCAGTATACACCTCGATTTCCACATTATCTTTTAGTTTACTCAGCCATATCCCCATACTCACAGCTTTTCCCCTCTTCAATATATTAATTAATTTTCTCATTTCTTCTACTTTCCCTCCCTTAAAGAATCTACTTCTCTCACTCACGTCATACAATAAATCGGGTCTTGTCTGGCCGCTTAACCAATTGATTTGTCCTACTAAGGACCTGTATAACGTTAAATCCTTTTCATTCATATCCCTATTGCCAAAAAATTCTCCTTTTTCAGGTATCCTTATCCCCTCTAGATACTTTTCCTGTTCCAACCAGATTCCATTCTCATTATCCTTTATGTTTACTCCTATGTACTTAAAACCTTCTTCTTCCTCTGAACCTATTTCAAGTTGATCTTTCATCTTTTCTATTACCTCTCTGATAAACTCAGGTGTACCTCCAAAACAGAAATCATCTACGTGGGTGCACATGATCCCCATTAAACACCCCTCTTTCTTCCAGAAAAACAAAGTTGACTCCAGTTTACTTTTCTGTCCTCCCAATTCCTTAATCAACGACACTACCTTATCGTACCATACCCTGGCTGCGTCCTTAAGCCCATATACAGTTTTTTTCAGTTCCCAAACAATACCCTTTTCCTTTGCCTCTTTAGGTGGAATTACAAAAACCTTCCTCTTAATCTTATCCCCTTGCAGGTAAGCAGATTTGATATCTATTGAGCTACACATCCAACCTTTCCTTTTCATAACGCTTAAACAAAACCGCAATACCTCTCCTGAACAAGTTGGTGCCTCAGTCACTAGTCCATCTCCTTCCTCCTCAAAACCTCTTGCTACTAAACGAGCTTTACATATTACTTCGTTATTTTTTAACTTTTCGGTAACCACCCATCTTAAAGATATCAATTTCTGCCCTTTTTCCTTTACTCTCTGAAAGACATCATTTGCTTTCCAATTGTCTATTTCCTTTAACTTTGCATTCAAAGTTGTTTCATCATCCCGATTACCAAACCACACCTCAGCCTCATCGTCTATGATTTCAATATCTTTATAATCTCTTAAATCTATCCATTTCATCTCCCCACTAGCCATATTCTGTACATTATAGCTGTCACTCCATTTTTTGCTATTTGCCTTTCCTGCTCTGCTAAGCACTTTTACATCAATGCTTTCTTCACTATTTCTCTCTGTACACTTATACCTTTTTCCGATTACAATTTTAGGTATGCCATCCTCACAATTGTCTTTATCTTCATCCTTTTCTTCGTCTTCATCAACTGAGCTATCATCCTTCTCATCTTCAGCCCTCTTCCTATTCTCAGTTCCTCGTAACGCATAGGGTTCATCATCGTCCTCAATGTTCTCCTTAAAACTTCCTTCCTTATTCCCAACCATCTCTATCTCATCTGTATCTTCTTCCTTGTTGTCCTTGTTGATCATTTTTGGGACCCCTTCTAACCTAGTTATATGTATCCGTGCTACATCCCTTAAAGTCCCTCCGTGTTTTACTACAACAGTCTTACCATCCCGGCCAATCACCTTAGCTGGTCCCCTCCATTGCTTATCTATCTCCCTCTTATAATAAACCTCTTCCCCCGGTTCAGCCAGCTCCAATTTATGATCCCGTAACTGACCCTTCATAGCTCTTTTTATCTTCTCTTCTGCTTCTTGTTGTATATGGATCATCCTGGCTTTTGCTAGCCCTTCTAGTTGTTCCTTTATCATTTCTGACTCATTTCCTAACACACCAATATTCCTATCTTCCTCAGATGTATTATTTGGCATCCTAACACCCCTACCAAAGACCAATTGATTTGGTGAATAACCATTCCGGTCAAGTAAGCTATTTTTTGCCGATACTGACCAAGAAAGACTATTCTTCCTCCCTTGACCATCGTCCCTCATCTTCCTCATAGAATCTTTCAACAAACCCACCATTTTTTCACACTGACCATTGCTCCACGGACTTTCTGCCGCAGTTGCCCACTGAATCATTCCAAACCTTTCACACAACACTTTCATTTCCTCATTTTGAAATTCCAGACCATTATCACTCAAAACTCTATCCGGGGCACCAAATACACTTATCCATTTATCCAACACTTTTTCCACTATTTCTTTCGGCTCCTTGCTCTTCACCCAACAAGCCTGGCAAAACCTTGTGCTCATATCTATCATAACCAAGAAACGATGACCCTCCAACTCCCCCAAATCCATAGCCACAACCTCATTAAATCTACTGGCCAAAGGTAATCCTACCACTGGCCTACTCGGAGTCCTTTTGTACCTCCTACAGGTATCACATTCTTCACTTATTTTATCCAAACAGCTCCTAATTAATCTCCAATCCTCCCCCTTTATTTCATCCTTATAAGCATTCCTCATTAGAACCCACAACCTTTCCTTACCAGGATGCCCAAACTGCATATGAAGCCTTTTTACCATCCTTTCCCTATTCCTTTCGTCTAGCAAATCTTCCTTGGTACCACCATGCCACCAGACACTCTTATTAAAACTCTTTCTCAAAAAAATAGTTAAATGCCCCTTTTCATTTGGCCAACATCTCACTCTCATACCATTAAAAACCCCTACACTTAATTCATTTGTACTTAAGTTAATACTTACCTCCATTCTCCTTAAAGATTCGTTCCCCATCAACCAAGGGATGTCACCCTTCACTACCTCAGTAATCAAGAAGAATTTCTGATTCCCAAGAAAACAAGGTATGTTTAGTTTTTTTACCAAAGGATATATCGATTCCCCAAAAACATAGTTCCCCTCTATTCCCTCCATAGAATCCCTCATCTCCTCTATCTCCCTCCCATTCATACTTCCCACTACTACACCTAGTCACTTCTCTCCTATTACGTTTTTTTGACATCCAGTATCAATGATAGCCCCTATATCTTCATACTCCTTATCCTTATTTCTCTCCTCTGTTCGGTTACCTTCACCAAAGAATGCTTGTGGCTCTACCTGATTAAACCACCCTCTACCTCTACCTATACCCCTCAAAACTCCAGTTCCTTTCTCCTCTCTTCTTCCTACTCCTGAACTCTCTGCTGGTCTCCTCCAACGCCCCTTCTGAGGACAATCCGCTGCAAAATGATGCTCAGATCTGCATACAATACATTTCATGATTTGCCCGTATTGATTCCTTGGATTAGTTCCAGTATTCTTACTCTCTGTAAAACCTTTCCTTTGTTGTGTCCACCAACCCTTATTGTCCTGTGTCCTTTCTCTCTTTCCACCTATACCTTCACACACATTTATAAGCCCATCTTTAAAAGTTTGGAATACCCAACTGTCCTTTCCACAGTACGCTAATACCATCTGCTTCTGGTTTAATTCTACATTCGCACCTTCCAACAGATGAACGCATCTCATGTCCTCTCCTAGTTCCACCCTTCCTGCCTTCTTACATTTATCTTCGATTAGCTCATATCTTCCTACATACTCCCTCATACTTTCTCCCTCATTTCTCTTAATATAAAAATATTCCAAAATTTTGTCATATCTATCCCTCTGTTTCTCTTTTCCGTATCTTTTGTCCAACTCTGTTAATATCTTTTCCACTCCTTCTTCTTTACTTAAACCATCCAGGTCAATATTATACACACATTCAAATGCCTTCTTTCCTAAGGTCAACAAAATCTCTCCGCCAGGACACTCGTATTCATGTCCATCTAACTTTACCCACCAGTCGATTCGTTTCTTCCACATCTCATAGTCCTCTGCATCGGAGCTATCACCCTTAAACGGTGGACACCCCCTCTTCCCTCTCCTGCCTTCAAAGCTATCACCACCACTACCACTCTCGGTCTTTTCTACCTTCTTGTCCATCCTTTCTCTATCACAATGGCCAGGCTAGAGCAACTACGCTCTGCTACCAATTGAAAATAAGATGATACAAAATTATGCTTACTTTAAGGAACTGGTTTGAAGTCCTCTTCTTTATAGATCCTTCCGACACACTACACAGACTCAGGAGAGATATTATTGATATGTATATATGTTGAGAAAACAGAAAATAAATGAATTAATACTTGATTGTTGATTATTTAAATGTTATTTAAATAGTAGTGCATAAATATATATATAAATATATATATATAGAATGCCTCCAAAGAACAAACAGAAAAAATTACATATAAGTTCCCTCGAACCCCCTGTGCACAG
>JABUQX010092389.1:0-10000 GCA_015478945.1 Trachelipus rathkii | reverse complement strand
GGCGCAGGTCGCGTTGGGTGACTCGGGTGGGACCGTTAAGCCTTTTAGCGTGCAGTGGAGGAGTACCGTACCTCACCCTTTTTGGGGGGACTCGTGGTTGCGTCCTGGGATGCCTTCTTCGGAATCATTGGGTGTCGTTCAGGAAGTGATGGAAGGGATTTGGACTAAGCTGGATAAGGGTGAGTTTGAGTTCAGCCATTTGGTTAGGATGGGTGAGGATTTTGTCGAGGTTAGCATGCGGATAGAGCGGGAACTCGACCGAAGAAGGGCCGGAGCATTTTTGGGAGAGGAACGGGCTAAAGACGTCCAGACGGCACTTAGGCAGCAGACTTCGGTGTCGAACATTAAGATCCAGCAGATTTATCAGAGGGAGGTGGGCGTCTCAGGTGTCAACCATGAAGGAGAAGTGGAGGACGATTGAGCAGAGGGAAGCAGGTACCCAAGTTGCGGACCTGAATGATGGTTTGGACTGCACTAACCAAAGGGATATCAGTGTCCAGACCTTAACCAGGGAGGAAGCTAGGGAGGCGGTTGGACGAGCGGACGCGAGCACTCAAGTGACGGATTCAGATGATCCGGACGAGATCGAACTGAGCGAAATGGCTACGCAGGTGGAGAAGCCATGGAGGGAATTGGAGTTGACGGCTCCGCCTCGCGAAATTGAACAAAGGGAAGTGGGAATTCAGGTAATTTTGGGCGATGAGAGAGTGTGAAGGTGGCGCGAGTGTTGGTTGAAAACAAGCGGGAAGAGAGATTGTCGCATATTGAGCGTTCACTGGCCCAGATGGCCGAGTCGTTATCTGAACAGGGTGAAGTGGTGAAAAGCTTGAAAGCGGGATGTTGTGGGGGAAATGTGACCCAAGTTGTGAAACCTGGGAGCATGTATAGGGGTGAGTATCAGAATGGGGGACAGTCGGAGGAGCCGATACAAGCCGGGACAGCAACGGGGATTATGCAGAGGGGTCAAGGGGATGGTCGGAGACGTAGTAGTGCTAGTGAATGGAAGAGTGCGAGCGGGAGTGGCGGTCAGAGTGTGCGTGAGAGGGCAAGAATGGGGTCGTGGGGTTCATTTGGGAGTAGTCAGAGGACGAATAGGGGTTCTTTTTCTTCTAGAAGAATAACGTGTTTTTACTGTGGTACAATGGGGCATGTGAGAGCAGAGTGTAGGTGGTGGTTAGGAGCATGTTTGTTGTGTGGCTCTTTTGGCCATTGGGTTAATCGTTGCCCGGAACGGCGCGAATTGAACCGTGCATTACCGCGAAGCGAGGGGGGGAACGTTCTTGCATGGAGTCGCCTCCATCAAGGGAAATGAGAGTGGCTTTAGAGGCAAATCAGCGGGCTTCACAAGAAGTGAGGCAACCGCCGAGGGAGGTGACTACTAACAGGAATGTCTGTAGTGATGTTCCAAAAGAGGGAAGGGAAAGGGAAAGTGTGGAAGAGTGTGTGACTGAGCCAAGAATTTTTGAAAATTCTAGTGTTGCTGAGGGTGATTCTCGGGTCCCAGATAACGTCGAACAAAGGGTTGGAGTGTCTGATTGGGTCAGGTGTTACGGTGCTGCTCAAAATCAGACCGAGTGTGGAGCTCCCGAAGGGGCTGTGAAAGGATTAACATTAAGGGAACCGGAGTTGAATGCGTGGTTGGATGATCGGGAATTGAACCATCGGGAGGAGGGTACTAAACAGTTGTTGTCAGAGGGAGAAGGTTCATTTAAGTTGAGTGAGAACCACCCGTGGCTTGGGGGTGGTATAACAGTTAACTTTGGAATTCAGAGTAAATGTACGAGCGTGAATGAGGAGGAAGTTCAGCGGAATTTTCCCCTGGATCGGGAACGAGTAAGCTTTCCATAGTCTCGCAAAGTGACGTTTGTGTTGTTTCACAGGGCGGTTTTTGTGTTCCGAATGAGGTATTAGATAGTTCTAGCGAAGAGGTTCAGGGCAGTCACGTTTCGGGTAGTTTGGATGATGTCAGTGGGGAGTCTAGCGAGGCTCATTCAGGTCTGAATGTTGATCATGTTGAGGAGGTGATGACAGTTCAGGGTTTATCGGGGCACGAGGGTATGGATGATGATGATTGGGATCCATCTTGGGTGCTGCCAGAGTCGGTAGTTCCGGGAATCGTGCAGCGTTTTGAGTCGGAATGGGGAGGGATAGAATCGGGAGAGCCCGAAGTTTCGGAGCCAGGGATTGAGGTCATGATGATTAAAGTCATGGCATGGGGCACGGAGGTGGAAGAGTGGGAGTCGGGAGCTCTGGAGCCAGAGATTGAAGTCGCGAATAACGGAATCGTGACATCGGAGTCGGGAAATTTGGAGTCAACAATCGGAGTCGGGGGAACCGAAGTTGTGGTATCGGAATCGGGAGAGTCGGGATTATCGGGGTCAATTATTGGAGTCGTGACATCGGAGTCGGGAAAATCGGAGTCGTTGGAGTCTGGAGTCGAGCTGAATGATGGAACTTTCGGGCGGTGGTTTCCGGGTGGTGAACTATGGTGTGAGTCATTGTCTTGTTTCCTGAATCATGGGTCTTATTTATTTAGCGAGTAACTACGGCCAGTGCATCTTCTGGTGCTTTTGGATTGCTATACATGCTTACATTTTGTTTTTATTGGGCTGATTATTGTTCACGTGCTCAGTAAGCTACAGTCGTTAATACATTTTTTTTATGTTGTAGAAGGAGTTAACGCTCATCACCGTTTGGATTGTGGCTTTAAGCGTTTTAATTTTTTTCATCACTTTAACTGCCCAGATTTACTAATATTTCATGTTCTTGTTTTTTAAATTTAGTTACTATGGCCAGTATTAATCTTGTAGTGTCTTTTCCAGGGATGTCCTTCGTCATCGGCGATTTCATGGCTGCAGCGTGTATGGAGGAGGCAAAGAAGACCACTTGTGATTGCCCTTTCAGATTTATTGGAGGTTCAGCGATCCCGGCGGAGGGAATGGTCGAGTTATTCGACAGCCTCCTCACCGCGGATTTGACGGGAGCCCAGCACGTTATAGTGTTTGCTCTCGATGGTGTCTTGCGATGCTCGCAAAAGGTGAGGATCTCGGGAGGAAGGCGAGTGGAAGTGATCCTTCCAAATACTGATTTGACGCCGGCGCGATGGCTCGAGGTGGCCGCGTCGATCGATGAGCACTGGAGGAGGAAGTTTCCGGCAGTTAGGGTTTTCTGGGTTGCCCCTTTTTTATGTGATTATTATCGGTTCTATACCGAGACCACGTTGGCGGGCTTGTCGCCGGAGGAGCGGGGTGCCGTGGAGGCCCGTTTTCACCCCTTAGATATGAGAGATTCTTCCTTCGTAACGGCTCAGAATTTGCACCGTTATTATTATTCCGCGGAGCCGTGGTTTCCCTTGCCGAATCAGGTGGGGGATTTTAGGATTTTTCTTTGTGGGGGCCCAGCGGGTGGTTATCTGGATTTCATTAGAGGACGTTTAGAGGGATTTATCCCCCGAGCAACATCAAGGGATGGGGTGATGCCATCAACAATCTATTGGCAGTCGTTTTGGACGTACTTGCACCAATTCCATCATGGACAGTACGCCCCGAAAATGGAGGGTCGGGTGCCGGACGCGCTTGCCCCTGCCAGATCATCGGCGGAGCAGGCGTTCCGGCGGCAGATTCAGGAATGCGAGAGGAGAGCAAGGGCCCGTAGGGTTGGCGGTCCCGAGCCGAATCGTGCGGAGCCACGTTTTTCTGTGCCGGCTGGGATGTCAGATGAGAAGCGTTGGAGAGAGCAGGAGGAGAGGGAGGTGCCTCGAGCGTGTCGTCCGCCGGTGGTCCCGGTGGATTTCGGGAAGCTGAAGCAGGGGGAGACACCAAGTTGTGTGAGAGGAGTGGTTGGCCCTCCTGTTTCGTATAATGTCCGTTCTTCCGGACAAACTAATGAGTACCGGAATTTCGTGGTGGCGAGAGGGTTACCAAGGGGCAGGCGTGTTTTCCCGCGTGCATCATCATGTCCTCGTGACGCGAGGCTGACCACCTCAAATCAGGACCGAAGCGGTCATACCAGGTCCGGGTTTACTGGGGATGATGTTAGGTGTGAGGAGTATGTGACCCGACAGTTAAATGTCGCAGAGGGGGTGGTACGGTTGATGGCAGCCGTTTCAAGATTGGAAGTGAGTGGGAGAGGACACAGGGGTGCGAGAGAGACATCGTTGGGAAGAGCGGGGTCACTGCAGTACCCCCGTGATTTCTTGCAGATGATGCGGGTGGGGGATCCCGCTTGTTCCCTTTCCAGAGAGGAAGTGGCGGCAATGTATGAGCGGTGGTGTTCGAACCGAGCGGGCCATTGAAGTAGAGAAACTTGTGGAACTAATGCATCTTATAAATTTTTTTTTCCTTGTCGGGGGATTGTAATTGTCCATTTAGGCGGTGAACCTTATGGGGTTCAATGTTCGATTTTGTAGAGAGAGATTATTTTTTTTTTTTTTTTTTTTTTTTTTTTTTTTCAAATTCTCATGTATTGTAAGAACATTACTATTTAGTAATTATTTCGGAGAGCAAACGAAGATATCTTTTCTTTCATTCCATGTTAATGGATTATTTTATACAAAAGAAACAGCGTTTTGTTAAAATCTGATTATGTTCACGCGGTCAAGTTGTATTATATTCGTAATGAATTAACTGATGTTATATATTTGATTATTTGTTATATGTTTATCCTTTTTTTTTCACTGCGTTTTAGGCATTGTCCTTATTTGTATTATATTTTGTTAATTGATTGTTTTTGATATTGATGGAAATGTGCTATAGAGGCTGTGATATTGAAATTTTCCTGTTCCATTTGTCTATTTTTGTATTGTCAAAAAGAAAAAAAAATTTTTTGTAATCCTTGAGTGTTGTTTTGTTTTTTTATGAACTATTATTGGGCTTGCTGCGACGTTGCCGATTCTTGAGGGAGTGACGAGGATTGAGTGGGTGCGTGGGAGAATGAAAGTTTTTTTGGGGGGGGCTAGGATTTAGTTTAGATCATTTATAGTAAAGATAGTAGGGACTATCTTGTGGGGGAGTTGTGTAGGAAACTGAGTGTCTCCTTCATTATTATGTTTATATTATTATTATTATTATTATTATTTCATTAGTGTTAGGGTGTTCACTGTATTTATGAGTTCTTTCTTTTCTTAAAAATAAAGTCTAGGAAGTAATAAATTGACAGAGGAAAACAAGTCGTGAGAGGGAAGTGAGGGATTGCCGATAACTGAGGATTCAATCAGAGTAAACAAGTGACAAGGCAAGACATACGAGGATCCACTCCTTTGAGTAAGTTGAATAGGATCGGGAAACACGTTATTGTAGAGTAGGTTAGAGAATGAATATTAATCAGTGTGTATGTGTTTGATTGCAGGTGGAACTTATCCGGAGAAATTTTACCGCGGTTTTTCGGAAGAAGCCCTTGAAATTCGTCTCCCCTTGATTGGGGCAATCAACTAAAGATCGACTGAGAACATTGTCTCTTTCTATTGAATCAGCCGAGCAAGGCAACGTTGCAGTAAGTGCCACACGTGGAAGATCGGAGGCGCCCTGGGGGGTGACATTCGGGGTTAATGCTGGCCCTCCCATCTTCTTCCGTGCTGTTTTTCTTGTTTACATTGTTTCGAGTTTAAGTGAGAGTTGCCGCATTTTGGCAACCAATTAGAGGAGAATTTATTTAACTGCTCCATGAATTATAAATTGAAAATCGTCTTGACCTTTTTCTTGTTGTTCCTGTTAGTATTGAAATAGTTTTAAGAAAAAAGGCCCTTGTCAACCAAGGCAACAAAAAAAAATTAAGGGAATTGCTTATTCTTGCGACTTGCTGCGTCGGTAAACTAACTGGCTTCCACCGCCTTGAAAACCATAAAAAGAGTTGCCCTTGCCCAGGGAGACAGGCACAGCCGGCCGGGTGAATTCACTGAGCCATTGGCCCCGGCCCGGACGTTTAGGGGCACGGGGATATTCCCGGAAGGTTACCTTGCCCGGGGAGACGGGCGCGGTCGAACGAAGTCGGGCCGGAGACGACCCACGTCCATTTACTCGGAGTCGGGAACGGACGGGCAGGGAAATCCACGTAGGGCTTCACTCCCTTAAGGGACAGTCGGGAACGGGCAAAGCCCACGTCGGTTTTAGAGGAATCGGGCGGGAGGAAAAATCCACCAAAGTGCTTCACTCGTGTAGGGAACCAAGTCGGGAAAACGGGAGAGGGTGGGGGCAGGTTAATCTGTCAAGGGTTGGTGTCAAACGGGAGCATAGTCACCGCGGGCCAACGAACATAATCCGATACTATATCAGATCGAACCCAGTGTTAACTGTAGCGGGTGGCGGGAGTAACACGTTGGAGCTTCACCAACGAACTAACGGGAGGCTTAGAAACCCTCCGCCTCGTCATCCGTGTCAGTTGCGAAGGTTGCTGTGTCGGATTCGCCACACCACTGCGTCATCCATTAACTTTTCATCCAACATATATCCTAAATATTTAAACCGATACCGATACCTCAAAAATTGACCGATACCACCGATACCGATACCATGGTATCGGTGCTCACTAATATATATATATATATATATATATAGCTAATAATATATATATATATATATATATATATATATATATATTTATATATATATATATATATATAATATATATATATATATATTATATATATATATATATAATATAATACTATATAATATGAGAGAGAGAGATTTCATTATGGAGTTTTCATCGAAAAAGTGCTCATCCCTCTTGCCAGCCGTGCGCCCTCTCGGCTCCTGCGCCCCCCGCACCGCGGGGCTTGCGGGGGCGTTATTTACGCCACTGACCCAAGGGCTTGTCAATCACTTTATACACACAAGTCTAAAACAGGCTCATGCAAATCTACAAAGCACCCTAGGGCTTGTCAATACATATTTATATACAAAGTCTACAACTAAAACCAAAAAAAATAATAACTATCTAAAGTATATACATGCTAACCAAACTACAGCCTTTATAACTTTATAGTAACATGCAATTAACCATGTTAATTACAGTAAATAAGAACCAGCCAATTTGGCTTAGTCAAAATATAGCTACTATATGAAACCCAAACCATCCATATATCTATCCAGTTCTGTGAAAATTTATTTAGAAAACTATTAAAGCCGTTTTCGTTTTGGCATTTTATCTTACACTTGATAAGATAAAATCTTACGCATTTTAAGAACTGTTTCGTGCCAAATCGACCGCGAATGAATTCTTATTCTTATAAACTTGCTTACAAACATTAAAAAAATCAGCTGTTGTTATGATGGACTTCAAGGATTAGGAGGGTATTATTATAAAAATGAAGAATAATGATGAAGTTTCAGAATATTTTAGATTTTTGGAGACTAATAAAAATGAGGAGAGATTATTGCCCTTTCTTCCTTACTCTTAAGGTAAATTTTCAGTGTTTGTAATAATATATATATATATATATATATATATATATATATATATAATATTATATATACGGTATATATAATATATATATATATATATTATATATATATATATATAATATATATATATTAGTTACTTAACGCCCACATGGAACAGGAGGTCGGATCAAAAAAAACAATTTCACAGGTACCATCTATGATACATAAATAGATGTTCTAGGGGCAAATTTTTTTTTTTTTTTTTTTTTTTACCTGTTCTAGGGGTGAAATTAGTTAGGTTAGGTTGGCTAGGTTAGGTCAGGTCAGTAAAAAAAAATTTCATTTCGCCCCTAAAACATCTATTGTATATAGAATTTTTTTCAATCGCGACCTCCATTCTGTGTGCGTGTTAAGTAACTTTACATTATGCATATATTATATATATATATATTAATATATATATATATATATATATATATATATATATATTTATATATATATATATATTATATATATATATATAATATATATATATATATATATATATATATATATATATGGTAAATATCTAGTTTTTGATCTAAAATAATTTTCTGAAAAAATTTTCTAGTTCAAAAAATTTCTAAGTTCAGAAAGTTAAGCTAAGTAGTTTTTTAAGAAAAATTTGTTTAGTGACAAAGCGAGATGGCATTAAAAAAAATCAATTGATTTTTTCAACTGATTTTTTCACTTGATTTTGCTCCAAAAAATCCTGATTTTTTGCTTTTTTTGATTTTTTTCTTTTTTATATATATATTTTTTAAATTTTTTTGGATATTAAGTGATTTAATTTCATAGAAAAAATTAGAATAATAATATCATAGAAGGCTACTCTGTTTCAAAATATTCTTATACTATAAAAATATCAACAAAAGATAATGTTTCAAACATGTTTCTTTTATTTTCTGATGTAATATATTATCATTATTAGTTGATGGGTAAATGCCGGGCACTTAAGATTTGGACAAATGCCCTGGGCATTTATCTGGGCATTTGTCCAATTTGGGCATTTTAGAGGGCATTTATACTTTTAATATATATATATATATATATATATATATATATTATATATATATATAATAATATAATATATATATATATATATATATATATATATATATATATTATTATATATATATATATATAATATATTATATTATATATATAATATATATATATATTATATATATATTATATTATTATATATAAAGGTTACAAATGAGAATAAGGGGAATCTGCTTAGGATAATAAAATAGGGATGGTGCTTTTGTAGGCTGATGAAATGAATGTGAGGGGTTTGGAACGGGAGCACTTACGAGAAATCTGCATAACATGGCACAATGAAGAGATGATAGTGACATGTGTGTTGGGTTTAATGTGCAGAAGGAGGAATAAGCTTATTATATCGGATGAGGTCATTAGTAAGGAAGAGGTAATGGGTAGAGTTGAGAAAGTTGAAGACTCGCGTAAATATGGTCAGTAATAGGATGAAAATTACTGGTGAAATGTTCAAGAATGGAGGCGAGATAATATGATTGGATTTGGAAGTTGTTAACAAAGCGTTTTTATGGGGGGTATAGTTCGCGAGGGATTGAGGACAGGCAGTAATATAAGGGTAAAGGGGATAAGGTAACTGTAGAATTATAGGGGAATTAGCTTATTGAGTGTTGTTAAGAGAAGATATAAACTGGTATTTTGGTCGAAAGAGTGAGTCGAGTGACTGAAGGGCTGATTGGGTGAAGAACAAGGTGCATTTAGAAGTGGTTAGAGGGGATGTGTAAATCAAATTTTAACATTGAAACAAATGATGAGAAAATGAGACAGAGAAGAATAAATTTGTAAATTGTGTTTATGGATTTTGCACCATGTATGATCAGGATTAACGTAATAAGCTGCTGTGGCATGTGTACGGAAAATATGATGCTGTTGTAGGCCCTGAATGGATCAAAAGGTATGTTATGACGGATAAGGGAAGCGGTGGTGTAAGAATAATTGAATCAAAGTGATTGGTTTAATATTAAATAGCGAGTGGGCAGGGATGTGTTATGTCTCATTGGTTATTAATTTGTATGTGGTTATGGGGTTATGAAGATTAGAGAGGTAGGGGTGGCCGGAATGGTGTTAGATGAAGAATGAAGAAAGGGAGGGTGCTTCCTATTATATGCGAATGATTTTGGTTTTGTGTGGCAAATTTGAAGAGTTTAAGAAGATTGTGGTATAGAGATTTGTCAGGGTGTGTAAAAGGAGGGGTTTGGAGTAAACGTAGATAAGAGTAAGGTTATGTTGTGAGTGAGGACAGTCCTCGCTGTGAAGTTATGTTAGATGTGAGCGGCTGGAACAAGTGTCTGAATTTACACAAATAGTATAAATATTTGGATGAAAAGGGCAGACTGTAGTAGAAAAGTTGTGAATGCCAGAAGGTGGCTGGAGCAATTCAATCTTTTGTGGGATGTAAAGGGACTAAAGGTCTTGAGTAACCTAGGGTCTTGCCATGGGCTTATGTTTGTTACCTGTGTTTAAAGTATGGTAATGACTAATGAGACTATGGTCTGGTGAATAAGGGTATAGATCTTAAAGTGATC